>MU690187.1:103755-194062 GCA_026770625.1 Nicotiana glauca
GAACTGAAAGTTTCCTCTAATTTTACATGTTAATGTATATAAATTTGACATCAACTGATAATAAAGGACTCTTATACGGATCACTAGCAGTGTTATCATAAAGTAACTAAATTGATGAATGAAGTTTCGTGTTATGTAAATTAACATACTAAAATCTAATAGGTGTTTAGTAGCATTTGGATGAGCTCAGCATTGTTTTCATGTGATCTCATAAAATAAAGATAACAACACTTTTAATAACTTGTCAAAACCCCTGTACTACAAAGTCACATGCGTTTTAAGCTTGGCAACATTTGAAGTTCAATTAAAATCCTAAAGCACTTGAAAGCATTTAGATAAACACCGTTCATTTCACAAAGACCTGGCTACCTCGTTTCCAACTCAAGATATATTCGAGTTCTGTGCATTCAAACTAACAATTAATTAAACTAACTATGCTTCCAACAATTAACAGTACAAATATATTGTAATTGAAAACAGTCCTAATTTAACTGTAATATCCCAAACACAACATGATTTATTGAAATTACAGCTCCAAACAGCAAAGCTTAAGCCTTGATTTCATTTCATTGTCAAATAGAGGAAGCCATATCAACAGAAATATGTACCTGAGATTTAACCAGAGAAAACTTTCTCGAAAGAGGAGAAGGTCAGTAGCAGCTCCAAACACAGCAAACAACAGCAACAGCAACAACCAAGGCAACTTGGTGACACAAAATATACAGCCTAGTAGCAAGACTGGGGTTCCCGGGAGAGATTAAACCAACAGGGAACTTAAGAACAAACAACAGCAATTCCGGAAGACTAGACAGCAAAGACCAAACTCAAATAAACTCACAGAACCCTTCAGTTAACTTAGACACTCGAGTATGGAAATAGAAACTGAGAAAAAGCTCAACTGTTTGTAATCTTGAGAGCAAATGTAATAGTGTTACAAGGACTCGAGTTGCTTAAGACTAAACAGGCTCTCAAAAATGAGTAAAAACTCTCCTTTTTTCTCTGTTTTAGAAGGTTCATCCTCTCTTTCTATTCTGAAATTCTTCTTATATATCCCACAAATCCTCCCTTAACAGCCTGCTTAACGCTTCAGCCTATTAGAAAAATATTTCTGGACCATGATATTCCCCCCTGTTCCACTAAGGTGTGTCTATTCTTTATTTAAAACAATGGTCATGGGCAGTGTATCATCTCTTATGCTATTTCTGACTTTCCAACCTAAAATTATTAAACTATTACAATATTTAAATGGCCCACTAGCACTCATCTGACAAGCCACTCAAGCTAATATATTTTCAAACTCCAAATTCCAAATCACACTCGGAACACATACTAGAGATGCAGCTATAACCAATTCAACCTCTAATTCAACAGTGATTCGGACCAAACCTAGGCAGTATTGGCCACTATTCAATGTTCTAACAGACAGACCTATACAATTAATCGACGACATTCATTTAATCAATTACAACGCATATAAATGATAACAAATAATCGACATATCAATCAGTGATTCATATTTTCCGGGCAGAACAGGGGATCAAGAATGTGAATTAATTACTAGACTACCTTAAACAAACTAAACATATAATTCATTACAATTAACAAACAACAGAAAGAATCGACCAAAATAAAAGGTCCACTGAAGATGGGAGTAGAGAATTTAGCAGACAAACAAACAAAAAACATCGAAGAGGTAACAACGCAACTAAACTAACAAACAAATATAAAATAGATAAAAGATAGAAGAAAGAAAAGAAATACCTTGAAAGAAAAATCAGAAATCGAAAAGAACTGGGGCCGCTTCAAGACTCGAAACTTTGGAGGCCAAACGGGCCTTAATCGAGGTGTTCTAAGTTGAGAACACCTAGATTAAGGTCTGTTAGACCTCCACTCTTATTGAATTCAACGGAAACTCCACTTTAGGATTTCTAGTGTTCATACGGTGTCTTGGGGTTCAGGGATTCTGGGTTGGATTCGAACCAAAACAAACTTGGTATGGTTATGAGGGAGGTCAGGTGAGGACCAGGTGTGAGTTTGGGATCGAGTGGAGGCGGCGCCGCCACCAGAAGGTAGTGGCGGCTATTAGGGTTCTTGACAAAAAATTGATATTCGAAGAGAGGGGCTAAGATTCGAGGGAAGCCATGCCCGGGGTTGGAACGGGGAGGTCGTGGAGGTTCAGTGGTGTGAAGGTGGAGGCATTTGGGCCAGTCTTGTTTTCCGGCGAACTTTGATCCGATATTCGAAGGGATTGGAGGTGATTCGAGGAAAACAAAGGGCGGATTCGAGGAGAGGGAGGTGAGGTGGTTCTAGGGTGTTAAACTGGAAGTCATTGGCCTACCGGAACCGCCGTGAGGCGATTTCCGGTAGGCGGAATGCGGTGGTGGTGGCGGCGTTACGTCGTCTCTAAGGGAGACGAGTAAAGGGGGTGAATGAAATGGGTAAGCCAGGTTTTTGGGGTATTAAAATTAATCTTTTAATCCTAGCCGTTGGATTACAATAACCAACGGCTGAGATCAAACGAACTAATCTAAAACGGGGTCGTTTGGAGTGGTAACGGGGTCGTTTTGGATTTAAACCGGGCGGGTTGAGACGGGTAACGGATCGGGTCGTTTAAATGGGTAGGGGGATGAGATCTCAACCGTTGGATTGAGAGGGACGGTCGGCTAAGATTTCAAGCGGCGAAACGACGTAGTTTCGTCATCATACTACGTCGTTTCGCCCACCTCTGGGGATAACCATATTGGACCGGGTATAGAAGGGTTTTTGGGCCTGGATTTGGTCAAGTTTGGGCTGGCCCAGTCCGATTCATTATTTTTATTTCCTTTCTTCATTTTAAATCCTAAATAATTTAAAAGCAAAAATTTTAAATCATATTACAAAAAATCAAATTAACTTATGAAAAATACTAATTAACTTTTACTAACAAGTAACACACATAATTAAATATCAATTAAAAATAAATCACACAACTAGACCTTTAAATGCTAAATGTAAAGTGTATTATTTTTGTGATTTTATTTTTGGAAAACAAACTTAATTACTCCTAATAAAACCTAAATGTAAATGCAATATATTTTTGTGTTTTATATTAATTTACAAATAACACGCACAGACAAAAATGCAAATAATAATTAAGAAATTACACAAAATTCACAGAAAATTACACACAACATAAAACTATTTTATTTTGAATTTTTGGGAGTAATTCTCCTATAGGGCAAAAATCACGTGCTCACAGTCTGTGTTATCCGATGATAGGAGGCCGCTTCGATGCTAAATAGTGGTGGCTTTAGCTAATAATGGCATCACTTCAACTGTTATTTACGTGCCCTTTGCCGTAGTCGAACATGGTTGGTGACTGTTGGCGACGACGGCCTTAGCCATAATATTATCAATGGCCTTAGCTATGTACGTAACTTCGACTGTCGTCGAATTACTCGTTTGTCGTAGTCGAGCTGGGTCGACTTATTGATGACGATGGCCTTAGCCACAATACTGTCGATGGCATTAGCCATGTACGTAACTTCGATTGTCGCTGAATTACTCGTTTGTCGTAGTCGAGCTGGGTCGACTTATTGACGACGATGGCCTTAGCCACAATACTGTCGATGGCCTTAGCCATGTACGTGACTTTGACTATCGTCGAATCACTCGTTTGTCGTAGTCGAGTTGGGTCGACTTATTGACGACGATGGCCTTAGCCACAATACTGTCGATGGCCTTGGCCATGTACGTAACTTCGACTGTCGTCGAATTACTCGTTTGTCATAGTCGAGCTAGGTCGACTTGTTGACGACGGTGGCCTTAGCCACAATATTGTCGATGGCCTTAGCCATGTACGTAACTTCGACTGTCGTCGAATTACTCGTTTGTCGTAGTCGAGCTGGATCGACTTATTAACGACGATGGCCTTAGCCACAATATTGTCGATGGCCTTAGCCATGTACGTGACTTCGACTGTCATCGAATCACTCGTTTATCGTAGTCGAGCTGGGTCGACTTATTGACGATGATGACCTTAGCCACAATACTGTCGATGGCCTTAGTCGTTTACACGTTGGAGATGGACTTAGCCGTTTATACATTTGAGATGGCCTTAGCCGTTTACACGTTGGATATGGCCTTAGCCGTTTACACGTTGGAGATGGCCTTAGATGTTTACACGTTGGAGATGGCCTTAGCCGTTTACACGTTGTAGATAGCCTTAGCCGTTTGTACATTGGAGATGGCCTTAGCCGTTTACACGTTGGAGATGGACTTAGCCATTTACACGTTGGAGATGGCCTTAGCCTTTTACACGTTGGAGATGGCCTTAGCCGTTTACACATTGGAGATGGCCTTAGCCGTTTGTACATTGGAGATGGCCTTAGCCAATTACACGTTGGAGATGGCCTTAGCCGTTTACACGTTGGAGATCATGCTAGTCCAGTCCCTTTGTCATGTCAGTCGGGAGAGCGCATGGAGTGGCTGGTATGATAAACTTGTTCCGCAAATATCTCCAGGTGTCCCCTCTACCGCCTCGTTAAAAACCTCCCCGAGAAAACCCGATTGGGACAAAACTCAGGTAAGGGAAAAAGAGTGCGACTTGGGAGACGCCTTTCAGAAATGGAAATACTTGAGGTGGGTGATGTTCCAATTGTTTTGGAGAGTTTTTCATTCCATTGTTTCTAATTGGAATGCTCCTTTACCTGCTGTTGCTGTGATTTTGTAGGGTCCGTCCCAGTTGGTGCCCAGTTTTCCTTCGCTTGGGTCTTTTGATGCCAATGTTTTAGCTTTAAGGACGTAGTCTCCCACTTTGAGTGGTCTTACTTTGGCTCTTTTGTTGTAGTATCTTTCAACTTGTTGTTTCTGAGCCACCATCCTTATGTGGGCAATTTCTCTTCTTTTCTCGGCCTCGTCGAGGTCTTGAAGCCTGTTTATGTCGTTTCTCTGCTCCGCTGGTATGTGAATACCTCAAGCTTGGTTCGCCGACTTCGACTGGTATGACTGCGTCAGTTCCGTAGACCAGTGAGTATGGTGTTTCTCCTGTGCAAGATTTTGGTGTGGTCCGGTGTGCCCACAACACTTCTAGTAGTAACTCGGGCCATAGCCCTTTGGCTTCCTCGAGTTTCTTTTTAGTATGTTCAGTATTATTTTGTTGGAAGACTCTGCTTTGCCATTGGCAGCGGGGTGATATGGCGTGGAGAGTATTCGCTTAATGTGCCATTTGTCGAAGAATTCCATCGTCTTCTGGCCGACGAACTGTCGTCCGTTGTCGCAACTGATTTCCTTGGGGATGCCGAAACGGCAGATGATATTCTTCCATATGAAGGCAATGACTTCCTGTTCGCGTATTTGTGCGTACGCACATGCTTCTACCCACTTGGAGAAGTAGTCAGTTAAAACTAATAGAAATCGTACCTTTCCTCGTCCCGCTGGTAGGGGACCGACTATGTCCATTCCCCATTTGATGAAAGGCCGTGGGGAAGTGACTGAGTGGAGGGGATCTCCTGGTTGGTGTATCATGGGGGCATACTTTTTACATTGTTCGCATCGGCGAACGTATTCCGCTGCCTCTTTCTTCATGGTGGGCCAATAATAACCGGCTCGTATTATGCAGCGTATTAGGGCGTGGTTGTCTATATGGGCGTCACAGTGACCCTCGTGTACCTCTTTGAGTACTGGTCTCGTTTGGTGCAGCCCTAGGCACTTGGCCAGGGGTCCGGCAAACGTCCTTTTGTAGAGCTCGTGGTTTATCAGGCAATAACTGGCGGCCTGTACGCAGAGCTTCTTTGCTTGTTTTTGTCGTGTAGGAGTGTACCATCCTGTAGATAGGATACAAATTGGTAGCGCCAGTCCCAAGTCAAATTTAAAGAGAGTACCTGCGTGTGATCAATAGCTGAATGGAGGAGGGTGAGCACGCTTTCTTTGTTGAAGTTTTTAGTGGCTGTGGCCAACTTTGCCAAATCGTCTACTTCAACATTCCGTGCCCTCGAAATTTATTTGAAGCGGCACTCGTCGAACTCAGTCATTAATCTGTGGATCTCTAACTGATATTTTTGCAATCTCTGCTCCTTGATTTGGTAAGTCCCAGTGACCTGGTTCACTACGAGTTGGGAATCATAGTAGAGAACGGGTCGTCGAGCCCCATATTTGATGGCTAGTTTTATACCTGCAATAACAGCCTCGTACTCGGCCTCGTTGTTAGTCATTTCGGGGTACTGCACAGACTGGCAAATGATTTTGCCCGTGGGGACCTCGAGAATGAGTCTCGGTCCTGATCCCGAGGCATTAGCGGCACCGTCAGTGTAAAGAGTCCATAGGTCGGTGTTGGAGGGGGTACGACGTGCCTCCAGTTTCGCTTCTGGCAGTATTTCTGCGCTGAAATCGGTTATAAAGTTGGCAAGTACTTGCGTTTGATGGCGGTTCTTGGGTGATATGAGATATCGTGCTCGCTGAGCTCTATAGCCCATCTGGCGAGTCTGCCTGATAACTCAGGCTTGTGTAGGACCCTTCTGAAGGGGAAGGTCGTTACTACTTTTATGGCGTGGCACTGAAAATAGGGTCGGAGCTTCCGTGAAGCTACGACCAGTGCCAGAGCTAACTTTTCAAGGTGTGGATACCGTGTTTCGGCGTCCACTAGGGTTTTGCTAATATAGTAAATAGGAGATTACGTACCTTTATTTTTGCGGAGCAAGACTTCGCTTACGACGACCTCGGAGACGGCCAGATACACCAGCAGGGGCTCGCCTGGACTCGTTTTGGCCAGCAGTGGTGGTGAAGATAGGTATGCTTTCAATTTTCTCAAGGCTTCGACGCATTCCTCATTCCATTGTAACCCATTGTCCTTTCTCAACATATTGAAAAATTTATGGCACCTGTCGGAGGACCGTGAGATGAATCTGGATAAGGCGGCTATTCGCCCCGTCAGCTTTTGTACCTGATTTTTGCTGTTCAGAATCTCAGATATTGCATCTATTGCCTTGATCTGATCTGGTTTGACCTTAATGCCTCGTTGTGACATGAGAAATCCTAAGAATTTTCCCGAGGCCACGTCGAAGGCCATTTCTAGGGGTTCATCTTCATCCCGTACCTTCTCAATATTTCGAAGGCTTCTTTTAGATGGTCGATGTGGTCTTCTTTCTTTGTTGACTTCACCAGCATATCATCGATATAGACTTCCATGGTCTTACCGAGCTGTTCTTTGAACATTTTGGTGAACAGTCTTTGGTACGTAGCCCCCGCATTTTTTAGCCCGAAGGGCATTACCTTGTACCAATATGTCCCTTGGTGGGCGATGAAAGTTGTTTTCTCTTGGTCCTCCTCGGCTATCACGATTTGATTGTAGCCGGAGTATGCATCTAAGAAGATCAACAGTTCATGTCCCGCGGTGGCGTCGATCAATTGGTCGATGTGGGGTAGTGGGAATGAATCCTTCGGGCATGCCTTGTTCAGATCAGCGAAATCCACGCACATTCTCCACTCCCCGTTTTTCTTTTTTACCATGACGACATTGGCGACCCACTGGGGGTACTTCGATTCTTTGATGGAACCATTGGCCAGTAATTTGTCTACCTCCTCGCTAACCGTTTCATTGATAGTGGCGTTGAATTTCCTTCTCATCTGTCGCACGGACGGATGTAATGGATCGACGTTTAGCTTGTGGGTGGCGATGTCTCGCAGGATTCCCGGCATATCTGAATGGGAAAAAGCAAATAAATCTACATGGTTAGTTAGGAATTCACAATACTTACTCGGGTTGGTAAGACCGTGCTCGATGTAGGCTTTCTTTATGAGATCAGTGTTGTCCAATTGGACCAAGTCGAGATCTTCGACCGTTGCTTTACATGCCTCCACGACATCGGGGTCTCTGATGGCGTCCGTTATCGGGTGACTTTAGTCCCCGACACAGCTGATTGCTATGCTTCTGAACTCGCCCCTTTTAGCTGTTTGGTGTGGGTACAATCTTGAGCTATTTTGTAGCACTCCTGTGCGGTGCGCGGCTCGCCTCGAATGCTGAATACTCCCCACGGGGTGGGGAATTTTATCACTTGGTAAAAACTTAAAGGGACTGCTCGCATGGCATGTATCCATGGGCATCCTATGATGACGTTGTAGGCCGTTTCCTGGTTCATCACGTAGAAGGTTGTTTCCAGTGTGACTCCTCCTACTAAAACGGGCAGTGATATTTCTCTGGATGTCCGTTTCACTGCATTGTTAAAACCAGTTAGTGTTACGCAATGCGGTATTATCTTATCCTCGAGTCCCATTTGTACGAGGACCCTCGGGTGGATAATACAGGTGCCATTTTCGTTGTCAATCATGATTCTTTTAACATCCGTATCGGTGATACGTAAAGTGATAACTAAAGCATCGTAATGAGGGAAAGACAAACTGTCGGCATCAGACTTATCGAATGTGATACTATCTTTGAAGTCGTCATACCGTTCATAGGCGATGGTACATTTTAGTTTATGCGTGGTGGCGAACTTGACGTGATTGATTGCTGAGTCGTCGTCGCCTCCGACGATCATGTTTATCGTGCGTGCTGGGGAGGGCGGCTTCGGCGGCCCATGGGGTTGTTCCCTTCCACGTGCAAAGTTTATTTTCCCTTTGTCACTGAGTAATTCCCTCAGGTATCCCTGGTTTAGCATCCTGACCACCTTTTGCCATATGCCTATGCAGTCTTCGGTTTTGTGTCCCCGTTCCTGATGGAACTCGCATTGGACGTTTGATTTTCTTGTGGCGGGGTCTGATTTCATCTTTTGCGGCCACTTCACTTTGGTGCCCAGCTTCTCCAGTGTGTACACTATCTCTGAAGGAGACACATAAAAGTTATGGGCAGATAATAAAGGAGGTGTACCTCTTTCGTTTCGGAGTGGGGCGACGTATCGCTGTAGAGCGTATGTATGCCTTGGTGGTGGATAGGAGGATCGGTGTATGGATGGTGTATGGATGGTGTCGGTCTTTGTTGGAGCGTGGGAGTTTCTCTCGTCGCCCTTCATTGCGTCGATCTCTCCTTGTCTCTGAGTGTATCGTCGTTAGCCGTTGGGTCGGCCCATTAAGATCATCCTCGTCCGCTCGTACCTCAGCGCAATAGGCGTTGTGGATTTCCTCCCATGTGGTAGGGGGATATTTCATGAGGCGGCTTAGTAGCTTCTTGGTTGCCCTCGAACCATCCCTGTTTAGCCCGTTCTGGAAAGTGGCGATTGCCATACCTTCCGATACGTTTGGCAGACTCATCCTTACCCTGTTAAACCTGGCTAGGAAGTCCCTGAGTCCTTCTCCTGCGATTTTCCTGACGGCGAAGATGTCGTTGACCCTTGCTTCCGCTTTCTTCGCTCATGCATGGGCGGTGACGAACTTATCCACCATTTTCTAGAACGTTGATATTGCCTTAGCTGGTAGCTGAGAGTACCACATTAGGGCCCCTCCTGTCAACGTCTCACCAAACTTATTCAGCAGCACCGATGGTACCTGTTCTTTTGATAGGTCGTTACCCTTCACAGCAGTGACATAGTGGATCAAATGATCCTCTGGATCTGTGGTTCCATCATATACCATCAAGTAGGGTGGCATCTTGAAGGTTTTTGGGATAGAGTGAGGGGCAGCTTCCTCGGTGTATGGTTGTTCAACGAACCTTCCCACGTCGCGTTTTGGTAGCAACTTGGGAGCACTGGGGATCTTGTCTACCCTTTCCTGATGCTCTTTTATTTGGTCGCGAAGCGCCCTGTTTTCATTCTCCATTTCTTCCATCTTCTTTAGGATGGCTGTTAGTGTGCCATCGTTGGCCTGTGCTTCGATGGGTTTGTTATTTGTTCATACAACCTCAGGTTCAACCATGGCAGCAGTGATGCTTACCGTTGGCATACACTTGACGTTACTTTGCGGTGACTTCTCAACCAAACCACTTAGAATACTTGTTAGCCATTCTTCCAGTAGCTTCTTGACTACTGGGGGTACTTCCTTAGCCGCAGATGTGAAAACTCTTTTTTCATGCAAGATCGTCAGATCTTCGGATGGAGAAGGTGAGATCTCTGCACCTGGTGTGGTGCTAGGGGTTGCATTCAAGATACCCTCGTCACTGACCTCGTTGAGAGGACCAAGGAGATTAGCTGTAACATCTACTATTGCTTTCGATCTTGTGTTATTTTCGGCCATCTTTTCGTGTGGCGTAAAGAATGGTAGTTGGTTGTTCTCTAGGTGGATAATGGTAGTTGGTTGTTCTCTAGGTGGATACTATGATTTTGATTTTCGAATTCCCCACAGATGGCGCCAAATTGTTTGGCTCAAAAGTTATCAATATACTTTGTAAGCTTAAAAACAATCAAAAAATAAATGAGGGTAAATCATAATCAAATATAATAAAACCTAGATATAGAAAAGACGAAATTATTGTAGTAGATCTGATAGTATGAACTCGAGAATAAGTGTTCGTTAGATGTAGAGATAGATAGAGAGAAGGAGAAAATCAGAGAGTTGTATTATTCGAGAATAATAATGATGCCCCTTTACATTGTAAGGGTCTCCTTTATATAGCAGGAGGCTTTTCTCGAAATAATCATAAAAGTACGAAAGTAGTCAACGTCCCCCTAGTGAGGACGCTGAGTTTTAAATGACGTCACCTTTGTCCCCATGCCCAAGTCGTACCCTTGCTTTTGTTGACGTATGCTCAATGGGCGTACCCTTTGGCGTAGAGACATTGAGGGTAAAATTTGACCCTATACACCCTCTTTTCCCATTCCCAAGCCATGTTTCTTCCCCCAACAACTCCTATTTCTTCTCCACAGGTAACAGCAACAATGACAAAGATTCAGAGCCATCATCTTCTGATTTGTGGAAACTTTCTTCTGAAACTGATCAATCACTGTTCAATGAAAACATAGAAGTGTTGAGGGTATACAAACGCATGTTCTTGATGATGGGTCTTGGGCTAAACAAGAATAAGAAGAGAGTGGTGATGTGTTTAAAGAAAATAAGGGTGTTGCTGGAGGTGGGGAAGATGAGATTCGTCAGAAATTAGGGTTTGTTCTTAAACAAAGACGATGGAGTTTGGGGTTGAGCAACTTGATTTTCTGTTAATATATTTCAATGTATTTTTAACATATCACGATGTATTTTCATGTATTTCATTGTATTCATTGTCTTTTTTTTTCATTGTAATTCAATGTATCTCGCTGTATTCCATGTATTTTATTGTATTCACTGTCTTTTTTTTATTGTATTTCTATGTATCCCATTATATTCTATGTATTTCACAGTATTCACTGTCTCGCTATATGCTATGAATGTATTCATATACTTTTTTTAATTAATATAATTTATGTATTCAGATGTATTATATAATTTCTCCGAAGATTCTATTGTTTGGGGTATTTTTAGGTTGAGAATCTTTTTTATATAAGGAAATATAAAATTTGTGTGTTATAATTGAGTTTGTTGAGTTATATTAGGAGTCTATTATGTTAATTGATTCATTTTCCTTTTAAAAATAGTGTAATCTCCTGTTTCACACCGTGAATACAGTCGAATATAATAATTTGTCCAGCTATAATCCCATATTTCACGCCATGAATACAGTTAAATACACTCGAATACAACAACTGATTAGCTGGACTTTTTGGATTCACGCCGATTTTTACTATTGTATTCATGAATACAGTAGCTTAAATACATCTAACACATCTTATAACAATAGAAAACATATCTATAATCCGTAATATGGCAAATGGTATTTATAGATAGCTAATTACCACTAAAAGATAGTGTTTTATGAAAATTTCTTTTTCTAATTTGCTCTACGAAGTATGCCATTTCTTATATTTAATAAGTTTAAATTTTAATATTCTTATTTTATCTTTAAAATATTTTTGTCATATCATTACTGATAAAATGAGAATGTTTAAAAGAAAGTAGACATATAAATTGAAATTTGATAGAATAATAAATAAGATTAAGTAAACTTTAAATAGAAGTTCAAAACAAATATTCCCAGCATCTTAATTTATATATGTCTTGCTTTTTTCCAATTTTAATTACTTATATTTAATAAGATTCAATTTACTATTAACAGATTATAATGATTGCAAAAGATGTGGGACAACAGTCTAATTTAAAGAACAAATTTGACTCTTCACAATATAAAGCTTCAAGAATATGTCAACGTTTTCAGGATCTAAACATTAATAAGTTTTACAAAAGAAACAAATAAAGCAACTTTCAGCTTTAGGTTAAAAATTCACAAGAACCAATTGTAGAAATAGGATTCAGTCTTTACTGCAAAGAACAGCAACTTGATTGCTATTGCAACAAGTCCTATGATTTTTAGGCATTAGCCAGCCAATTCTCACAAGACACTATGTTCTGAACTGGACCAGAACAAGCAAATAATAGGCCCAAATAAACATTACACTTGAATTGGTGGGGCGTGCCAGGCCCGTGCAATAGTGCAACGCATGGGCGACACTCAAGAGCCCAGGCAGCAAGCTACCTTAGCAGACTCTCCCCCTTAAAAAATTGAGTTAATATCGTGTGGGCCGATGACCCACATATCAGATATTAAACTGATAAGAACAGATACTACACTTGATCTTAGCCAAAAGGCCGAGAAAGGTATGCTTTGACATGCGTACTCCGGCCCTTTTTATATATAGCTCGTTGCTCCAGCTTTTGTCTAAATACCGATGTGGGATAAAAGAACAGTGCAGATAATAGAGAGGAAAATTATATGTCAATAGAACATACTGGTGTATAAATTATGATTTCTAATCATCTATTCATTTCGTTCTTATTACTTTAACTCCTTCTTCTTCACTCAAAAATATAAATGCAAAAAAGTATTCTCTCTTTTTTCTTCTTTTAGAATTTAGAATACATGTTCTCGTACCTTATATGGAACAATGCTGAATATATAAGTTTTAACTTTTCAGTATAGTTTCGGTTATCATTTAGTAAAATCGGGTGAGGTATAGTTCTAATTTATGAACTTTGAAAGAGTGACGAAGAATATCAAAGAATTTATTTTTGAAGAATTAATTTAAATCCACTTATTCAACCGCTTAAATTACAAATAGCTAGAGGATGTATTATATATTGGTCGTAAAATGGTTAAAAGAAAATAACTATTCATACATATTATCCATTAATATGTATCATGGCTCTTGACAGGGAACTGTGAATGTCGAGAATTAAGGTTACCGGTTAGGGAAAGTTGTAAATATTTCTACAAGGCACTAGAGTAAGACTAGACAGCTAGGAGTTAGTCATAGGATGATACTGGTCAGATACTGATGCAAGGCTTGATCTGGTAGATATTATTATACTTTTCATCTTTTTCGTATTTTCTAGATTTCATATATTGTTGTTATTTTGTTATTTTATGTTATATATATTATTTTATTATGAATCTATTGATAGTACTAATATATCTTCTCTTGTCGCTTTCTTGAACTAAGGGTCTCCTGGAAACAGCCTTTCTGCCCCTCGGAGTAGGGGTAAAGTCTGTGTACATATTACCCTCCCCAGACCCCACTTGTGGGATCATACTGGGCTGCTGCTGTTGTTGTTATACATATTATCCATTAAAAATTGGTTGGATAATGAACCTTTTAAAAATGGGTCAAATATAGATAAAACTATATTATTCACTTTGAAAATTGATAGCCAATGGATAATATGGATATCTGTATTATCCATCGGTTAACCCATATTTTATCCGTATTAAATATGGGTCGGGACAAATAATTTATTTATTTTTGTATTACATGTTTTCGAACCGCCCATATTCGATCTGATCCCCCCCTCCCCAAGGGCATTTGCATCTATACCCGCTTTTTGTGTGATGTTTTAACTTGTGTCCGCTTTGCAAAAAAAATTACAAGTGTACCCGCTTTTTTGCATAACTTCAGCATACGGGGCTGAAGTAGCAAAGGCAATCACGCAAAACTTCAGCATTCTAGTAGACGGGTCTAAAGTAGCAAGTGTGCTGAACCAAGTGTGCTGAAGTTTTTGTTTGTAATTGTTGAACTTAAGCATAGTCGCTGAAGTTTTGTTCTCTATTTGTTGAAGTTTTTAATTGTAATTACTAATGTTTTTGTTTTTGTAACTGGCGAACTTAAGTTTTTGTTTTATAACTGGCGAACTTCAGCTCTAGAGCTGAAGTTTTTGGTTTTGTAACTGGCGAAGTTATTTAGTTTATTTGTAAAAACTTCAGCACTACATAAGCTGAATTTTTTGAAAAAACTTTCTAACATACTAGATGAATAATCAGATTGCCAACAGTATCTAAATCATAAATTTTGGAAACAATAAACGTGAAAAGAAAAGAATTATCATTGTCTACTAACTTACGTACGTAGAAATATTCATAAATTATTATCTACTAACTTACGTAATTATTTATAATTTATTTTTAAATAATCCGATAAACATATTTATGGCAATTATCCCATGAACTGAAGTTACGTAGAAGCACCAACAGCAACAGAAAAAAGAAGAAGAAGAAGAAGAAGAAGAAGAAGAAGAAGAGGAGGAGGAGGAGGAGGAGGAGGAGAAAGATAACTGAAGTTATTTAAAAAGTGGGTACAAGTTAAAAGTTTTAAAAAAAAAAGTATAGGTTAAATGAGGGCGACCAAATAGGACGCCCTATGCAATTTTTACCCTTTTGCCACACCTAATTATATGTGTATAAAATATATAATATTTGTATAAACATATATAATTAGTGTATATATCGGCTAAGAAAAATATATCAGGTTGGCTGATTGTGCAAGGACCCCTTTATTTTGCCTCTGTTTCATTTTGATGGAAACGGAGATGGAAAAGAAACATTAAGACATTTAGTTTTTATATTCTTGATAAATTAAATATTAATGTTTGGAAAATCGAACCAACATTTTTCTCAGCTTTAGACACTAGTTTGTCATAAAGGGCTAAGTGGCTTTATAACAGCCCAATAAGCAAGTACCTGACCTTTTTGGTAACTTCTGATTGGGTTTAGCAAAAAAATTCCTAGCCCAATATTTGTTGTTAGCTTTAGCTCTGCATCCAATTGTTCTGATAAAACAAGATTATTTCAAGTGACTTTTAAATTGCCTAATTCTGTAACTTTATACTATCAATAGATAGAATTTAAACTACATGATAAATAAAATCATAACAAGAGGGTTAATTATCAACAAAAACTTGTTCTCTAGAGTTGCTTCTGCTTTGGTTTTATAATTACCTTGTTGTTATTATTGTTTCTTTTTTTTCCATTGATTTCTTCAATAGTGTATTTCTTTCTCCAAACTGTTATGATTTGCTTGTCGTGAGTTGAGGTTTCATCAAACACGGTTTCTCTATATGTACAAGGTAGGAGTAAGGCGCGTACACACTACCTTCCGCATACCTCATTTGTGTACGTTGTTGCTTGTTTTCCAGAGTTTGTATCCTTTTTTATTCAATTTTATTAATGAATTATAAGCTTTATCAGTTCATCTTTTACCACGTATCTCGTTCTTATTCTTTTCGCTTGACAAATAAATTAAAAACAAATATAGGAAATCAAACTAGGTAGAAAAAATAAATGCGACAAACATTCAAAGCAAAAGTGGTTGCAACTGCATTTTAATTGAGCAGAAAAATAACCTCAATTATCCATCTTCTTCTCAATTGATTGATATTAGTTGAATTTTCTGCTCTAGTTGAGAGCAATAAATGGTGGGTTTTGATTATTATTTTTTCTTTTAAGAAATCACAAGGACCACTTTTTTCCTACTAGGGACCAAAATAAGACATAAATATTTCTTCCCTTTTAACGTTTCACATGCGTTTTCTTTTGTTCATACTGCTCCTATATTTTTCCAATGTCCTTTTTTTCTGTCTCTTCTTTTTCAAAAAATAACGTGACCAAGTTTTGTCTGTTTTAGCTTTGGTTGGAACCCTACAAAAAGATATTAATATCTTCATCTTAAAATCAGAGGAACTTAAACTAGTAAGATTTACACATTTGATGCACCAATGAATACAAACAACTTTTTTCTGTTTTTTCCTTTTACTTATGTGGAATATTTTTATATTTTAACGTACTATTGAAGTGAAACTTTAGTTATAAATGAAATATTTTCAAGATTCCTTCTTCTTCTTCTTCTTCTTTTTCTTTTATGGAGAACTTGCGACACTTGAAGGGAAAAGATCAAAAGCTCATCTCAACATTCAAAAACATACAAATCTGACATTTCAGTTCAGGGGCGGCTCAAGAAGATTGGTAGCCTAAAGCCAATTTTTAATCTGGGAACTTTAAGAAGAAAAGAAAAAATAATTTATTATATTTTTATTTAAAATTTATTTTTCTAGCTTTTTGAGATGAAAATTGTTGATAATTTTTTTTATAAATAATTTAAATGTGTTCTCTCTTGTATTAGGCCTTATACGGTTCAAATCCAGATTAGTCATGGTCTCAGTCTCTTGAATAGAAAAGAGGGGGAAAACGGACGATAAGATCAGTCGCATGCCAATGAATATATCTAAATCAACAGCCTCTATATCGGCAACAATGAATGGGCTCCTTTTGATTTTCTTAATTGCTTTCAGTGCGGGTCCCAACATTTAGATTGAGTAGACATCAAAGGCGAGAAAAGACGATAGCTTGCACCAGCTAAGCGTTGTAGAAAAGACATTGAAATGATGTATTTACCCGCTAACTGACACAAGGCAAGAGTCGTGCCTTAAACCTCTCTCTTGAAAAAGAGCATACAAATATCGAACATGGTTAGATAACAAAAAGAAAAATTTGGAGTCCTCCAAATTTGGGGGTTTAAAGCCATTGCTTTAATTGCCTGACCCTTTGGCCGTCCCTATTTCTGGAATATATAGAATAAGAGATTGAAGCGTTGGGAAAGGAGTATAAAAAGAGAAATTTTCAAATCAACTCAAACTAACTATTCATTTATCCATTTTTAAGTAAGTCAAATCTTTAATTACTTTATTTACACATCTAAAAGATTTTCTTTCCTTTTATATGATAAGTACAAAAATACTAAATATACTTTTTTAAATACATATAAACGTATAAAATATATATTATTTCTAAAAAATGGGGCCTCTAAAATTGGGGATCTAAGGCACAAGCCTTACCCACTATAATGATAGAGTCGGCCTTGTTCCAGCCCTATAAAAATGAGCACAAGATGCAATAATGCATGCATAAATTACTTATCTACAACAACAACAACAATAAATTTCGTGTAATTTCAAAAATAGGGCTCAGAAAAAATAATGTGTATGCATAACTTACCTCTAGCTTGTAAAAGTAGAACACTATTTTGATAGACTCTTGACACATAAATTACTTATCTATGTACAGTAATAGAGAATTGAAAGTAGGAAAATATAAATTTCGTAGTGTAGTTGGGAAAACAATTTTATTGGTTCTTGAGAGTAGTTGACCACAAAACTTCTATTTCTAGACGATTTCAATTAAGATTGCGCCTTTTGAATTTTTATCCAATATTAGAAAATCTCAAGATATCAATATATATAATCTTTTACTGATCTATCAGCTCATAAAAAGTGAGGACAATTGTATGAACTAGAAGGGAAAAAGGGACAAATTGATGAAAAGGAGGGCTCATTATGTGAGAGTCAATCATGCAATTGATCAAAGTTTAGCAAGTCAAATTGAATGAAGAAACTAACCCCTTAACAATAAAAGTCAGAAATTTCAGCCCAATTTTACTTCTTTTTTGTTTATTTATAGCATGATTCATCACAAGACCATGCAAATGATATGTGTTTACCTAATTCAAATGAATTATTATATTAGGGATAGTAGCTAATAATGGGAATCTGAGAAAAGAACAAGGCGTACTCATTAATTATTAGTGATACCTATTAGCTCTACCATTGCACGACACTTTGAAAGTGACCACTAGTCGATATTCATGACAATTGACACCATTGGTCCAAATGATTGTACCTTCATTAATGCTACTTTACCCGTTTGGTTAAAATAATGGGAATCTTACCTGAATATCCCAAAATCTAAGAAAAAAATTACCTTTTTTAATGGGTATGGTTAAAATTCATTGAAAACATATAAATGAATCATTACACAAAATTTGAGGAAGATTTAAAGTGATTCTGACTAATTTGGTATTAAAATTTATAGTTAAAATCAACAACAATCACCCAATATAATCCCACTTAGTAGAGTCTGGGGAGGATAGTGTGTACGCAGACCTTACCCCTACTCGGGGATAGAGAGTCTGTTACCAAATAGACCTCCGGCATCCTTCCCTTCAAGAATTCCCCACCTTGCTCTTGGGTAGACTCAAAATCACAACCTCTCGATTGGAAGTGGGGGTTGCTTACCATCAGAGCAACCCCTCTTGTCTAAAATTTATAGTTAAAATCGAGTTCAAAAAATTTCTTTTGCAACATATGTATCAAACATTAATCATACATGTATCTCACACAGGTATACATGAAAATACAATTGATACACACTTGATACAAATATGATACGTATGTGATCCACGTATTATTTTTTTGTGTTCATCTTTTACTTCAAATTTTTAACTCAAACCAATTCAAAACTCTACCAAATCATCCCAATGTGAGATTCAAGCTCCTTGAGATGTACCTAATCAATTGTAATAACACCCACTCAAAAGAAAGCAAAATTTTGATTTTTTTTTTTACAAATAATTAATTGATTAATATTAGTAATATTTAATGAATTATCTAATTTTGTAATATTAGTAAAATATTGTATAGTGCAAGATTTGATTTTTTAGGTAAAAAAAATTTTAAACTTTTTTTTTTTGATATATTAATTTAGGTATAATCGTGTACTTGATATAGCAGGGAACAACTATTTAATAATGATACTAGCTATACGGATTTTATTAATTTCCATATAAATTTTCTGTATTGTTGTTACGAACCCAAATGGCATCGTAACTTATACCTAAAGAGCTACAACCCAGCAGGCGAACCCAAGTATTTTAAAAGAGAAACTTTCAAAAACTATTACTATGTTTTAGTGATTATTGTGAGCGTTACTGTGTTAAAATACAAAATCAGAAAACTGTTAAAAAAATAAAAGAAATTGGAAAAACAGTAAAGATTAAAAAATATTCCGAGTCCACAATTTGCTTGTATGTCCTTAAGGAATTTTAACCCCCTCACACGTTGCCAAGGTAATGGATTAAATCCTCCCAGGATAAAACGGAATAAACCTTCCTGCAACAGTGGCAATACAAACTGCAGGATACCAACGAACTTAAAGAAAGGAGCAAAATCACACTTACGAATTCGAGAAAGAGAGACTGCGAATTAGAATGCAATATTTTCAGAAAAAATGAAGTTCTGTAATGTTTTTGGTGTGTTAAAAACGAAGTCACGCTTCAGAATTTATAGGCAATTATTGGAAGAGGTGTGATGTTTTTCTGGAAAAGGTGTCTTTTCAGAAGTTTACATGGTCTGCAGCGGTCCTACCGCGGTTACGCCAGGACCGCGGCTAGAGTGGCCCTCTGAATCTGCAGCAGGGTTTTGGCGCGGTCCTGCCGCGGTTACGCCAGGACCGCAGCCAGACTATCCTTCTGAATCTTCAGCAGTGATCTGGCATTTAATTAATTATTAAATAATTAAATAAATAAATTTTGTCCAAAAAATAATCTTATCGATCGATCATTTTCCAAATCCAAATCCGAAGCCGAAGCCGAGCCGAGCGAGCGATGATGACGGCGCGATGGTTCATTCTTTTCAACTCCTTTTAAGAGCTTTAAGAAGTGATTATATATATAAGCACACAAATGTAGTTGTCCCTCACCAACGAGGGACAAAGTGCAAGTCAAAAGCTCACTTCATTCAAATTTTCATTTCTCTCCATTTTATTTCCCACCATTTCCACTTCACGCCCTTATACTTTAAAGCCCAATGCTTAAAGTCAATGCTTTAAAGTCCAACAATCCCCCACATAAATGGGAATGACTGTAACAAGAATGATCATAGAGGAAAGCTGTGTGATTTGCAAGTAAGGATTAATCGCATCTGGATAAGTAGGTTTCCCTTTGAACTTTCCGTAGCGAACAAATGTCGGATATACTCGGTCAATCAGTAGATTTGATATCTTTGAACCGTCGAACTTTAGTGTATACCTAGACAACCATATGTCACACTACCAACCCTTAGCCGTCTTTTAGTTCTCATTGTTGTGTTCGTTTCAGCCATGAACACTGCCTGGTCTCATAAGTGCGTAGAGAATTGGCCTTACAGAATTCTCATTGAAGCGGCTTTCACTTCACACTTACATAGGTGATTCCTAAACGTGTCATCCTTTAGATCGACACTATTTTATAAATACCATATCAAACTTAGGTAATCATTAAAGAACGTGTAAAGTTCTATCCTTGTTACTGAACATTGTCTTCATCACGAGAATGGACCAAAAATTTTACTTTGACAATGTTGAACCGGTCAATCACAACTTTGTTTGAGCTCCTTGAACCTAGATCTCGAAACATCCAAAATTCTAGATAGAGTTATCGCCGTGTTGACTTGTCCTCGGCCATACTCTCATTCCCTTAGATGATTTCTCAACTCCCTCTCTAGTTAAGCCTTTTGTAAGTGGATCCGACACATTATCCTTTGATCTTACATAATCAATAGTGATAATTCCACTAGAAAGTAGTTGTCTAACGGTGTTATATCTTCGTCGTATATGATGAGACTTTCCGTTATACATAATGCTCCCAGTCGGTCTTATTGCAGCCTCACTATCGCAATGTATGTAAATAGGAGCCAAAGGTTTTGGCCAGAACGGAATGTCTTCTAAGAAATTTCGAAGTCATTCAGCTTCTTCACCGGCTTTATCCAAAGTTATAAACTCTAATTCTATTGTAGAGTGAATGATGCACGTCTGTTTGGAAGACTTCCAAGATACTGCTCCTCCACCAATAGTAAAAATATATCCATTTGTGGACTTTGTTTCTGTTGAGCCGGTTATCCAATTTGCATCACTATATCCTTCGATAACCGCATGATATTTGTTGTAGTGCAAAGCGTAGTCTTGGGTATATTCCAAATATCCCAGAACTCGTTTCATTGCCATCCAGTAATGTTTGTTGGGATTACTTGTGAATCGACTAAGTTTACTTATTGCACAAGCTATATCAGGTCGTGTACAGTTCATGATGTATATTAAGCTTCCCAAGACACGAGCATACTCCAATTGAGACGTACTTTGAACTTTATTCTTTATAAGATGAAGATTTAAGTCAATTGGAGTTTTTGCACTTCTAAATTCCAAGTGTTTGAATTTATCAAGTACAATTTTTCACGTAATGTTATTGAGACAAAGCTAGACCCTAAGAAGTCCTCTTGATTTTAATTCCTAGAATTACATCGGCAACTCCTAAGTCTTTCATATCAAACTTACTAGCAAGTATACGCTTAGTAGCTTGAATGTCGGCAATGTCTTTGCTCATTATTAGCATATCATCAACATATAAGCAAACAATGACTATATGATTTGGAACGTTCTTAACGTAAACACATTTATCACATTCATTAATCTTAAAGCCATTTGACAATATTGTTTGGTCAAATTTCGCATGCTATTGCTTGGGTGCTTGTTTTAGTCCATAAAGTGACTTAACAAGTCGACACACCTTCTTTTATTTTCCCGGAACCACAAACCCTTCGGGTTGGTTTATGTAAATTTCTTCCTCTAGATCACCATTTAAGAAGGCTGTTTTTACATCCATTTGATGGATTTGAAGACCATACAAGGCGGTTAACGCTATTAGCATCCGAATGGATGTAATTCTTGTTACCAGTGAATATGTGTCAAAATAGTCAAGACTTTCTCGCTGTCTAAATCCTTTAACTCTGTCGTCTTTGTTCAAGAACAACCCCTAATGTCGTATCAGTGGATGGAAATAACAATTCCCTCGGAATAGGAACTTCAATTTTCACTTTCTTCTTATCTACCACATCGTCCTCGTCGCCAACGATTTTCCTCAGAACATGAACCTGAATTTTCAATTTGTTTCCATCCGTAATTAATGGTGCTGCCATCAAGAATCCATTAGAATCCACCATTACCAAATAAATTATTAAGAAATATTTTTTTCTACTTAAGCCTGAAGAGATGTCCTGGATTGATTCTTTCTCCAATAATTACGTCGAATAATACATGGTTCTTTTCAAATTGAAGTACAGACCAATCCTACCACATACTTCAAAATGTAACAGGAGCAGATTCGCTAACAGGAATCGGCCGGAGTTTTCATCATCATAAACTTCAAAACTTTGGAGTTCAAATCTACGGCAAAGAAATGAGATTCGAAAATGTACAAACAAAAATATCTTTGAAAAGTTCTGTAAAAGTAAGATGAAGGTGGAAGACAATAGATATGAGATAGGGGATACGAAAAATTTGAGGGGATAAGAGAAATTTGAGTGGAAAGAGAAAATTAATACAAACCTTATTTTACGGTTTAAGGGTAGGAGGTGATCATAAATATATATTTGGCTATTAAAAATCTAAAGGTAGTTGTGAAATATAATTTTTTAAAAGCATATTTATTTAAAATAAATAAGATATCAACATTTGCTATAGGAGGTAACTAATCCTTAATACCACGTTCCACGAATCCATAATAGAAGTTCATGCTATAGATAATAATAATTCAACGTCCCATAAGCTTATGTAAAAGTGTAATCTTACCTGGTCATTAGGAAAAAAAATCTTATATTTTTCTTTGGCTAAAACAAAACTCCACACTAAGGATAATTTTAAATCATACATTCATAGTCGAAGTTAAGAAGTACGTATGAATCTTTTCTCGAAAAATTTGGATATATATGGTGTTCAGCCATGCTAGAGCTCTGTTAATGCTAAGGATAAATAACAACAACAACAAATTCAGTTTGATTCCAACAAGTGAGGTCTAGGGAGGGTAGTCTGTACGCAGATCTTACCCCTACTTAATGTAGGTAGAGAGGTTGTTTCCAATAGACCCTCGGCTCAGGAAGGACAAGAAGAAGAGGAGGAAAGCAAGGGAGGAAGAAAGATGGAAGATAAAAGAAAAAGAGAGAGATAAAGGATAAGTGGTACCAAATAGTAGCAACATGGATACAATACCTGAGGCGAACAAAACTACATAACATAATAAAAATCTAAAATATGAAGGGACATGCATACTACTAAGACTATCGGTGAACAACTATAAACTACCTACTAACCCTCTATCTTAATCCTCGACCTCCACACTCTCCTATCAAGGGTCATGTCCTCAGTAAGCTGAAATAGCGTCATGTCCTGCCTAATCACCTCTCTCCAATACTTCTTAGGCCTACCTCGACCTCTTCTCAAACTCTCCATGGCCAACCTCTCACACCTCCTAACTGGAGCATCAATACTTCTTCTCTTAACAAGTTCGAACCATCTCAGCCTCGACTCCCACATCTTGTCCTTCACGAAGGCTACTCCCACTTTGTCCTGGATATCTTCATTCATAATCCTATCTATCCTGGTACACCCACACATCCATCTCAACATCCTCATCTCTGCTACTCTCATCTTCTGTACGTGGGAGCTCTTGACTGGCCAACACTCAGCCCCATACAGCATAGCCGGTCGAACCATCACTCTATAAAACTTATCCTTAAGTATTAACGGCACATCCCTATCACACAAAACACCGGAAGCGAGCCTCCACTTCATCCATCCCGCTCCAATACGATGCGCGACATCTTCGTCAATCTCCCCATTACCCTGGATAATAGACCCGAGATACTTAAAACTCACTCTCTTGGGGATAACTTGAGCATCAAACTTAACCTCTACGTCTGCATCATGGGTCCCGTCACTGAACTTGCACTCCAAGTATTCTGTCTTGGTTCTACTCAGTTTGAAACCTTTAGACTCCAAGGTCTGTCTCCAAACCTCTAACCTCGCGTTAACTCCGCTACGCATCTCGTCAATCAACACTATATCATCGACAAATAGCATGCACCAAGGTACCTCCCCTTGGATGTGATGCGACAATACATCCATTGCCAAGGTAAATAAAAATGGGCTAAGAGCTGATCCCTGGTGCAACCCCATCACCACAGGGAAATGCTCCGAGTCACCACCCCAATCCTCATCCGAGTCTTAGCATCATCATACATATCCTTAATCACACTGATGTACGCTACCGAAACACCGCTAACCTCCAAACACCTCCACAGGACCTCCCTCGGAACTTTATCGTATGTTTTCTCAAGGTCAATAAACACCATATGCAAATCCTTCTTTCTCTCCCTGTACTACTCTACTAATCTCCTTACAAGATGAATCACTTCTGTAGTCGAACGCCCCGGCATGAATCCAAACTGATTCTCGGAAATAGACATACACCTCTTCTCCTTGGCCTCCACCACCCTCTCCCAAACCTTCATAGTGTGACTCAACAGCTTGATACCCCTATAATTATTGCAATTTTGGATATCACCCTTGTTCTTGTAAAGCGGAACCATCGTACTCTACCTCCATTCTTCGGGCATCTTCTTTGTCTTAAAAAAAACATTAAACAGCCCAGTGAGCCACTCCAAACCTGCCCGACCCACGCTCTTCCAGAATTCCACCGGGATTTCGTCTGGCCCTGTTGCTTTGCCCCTGCACATCTTATGCACCGCCCCTTCCACCTCCTCTATCGTAATCCGCCTACAACACCCAAAATCCCGCTGACTCTCGGAGTGCTCCAACTCACCCAACACAATGCGTTTATCCCCCTCTTATTCAATAGTTTATGGAAGTATATCTGCCATCTTCTCTTACTAAGTGCCTCGTCCAACAACACTTTTCCATCCTCGTCTTTGATGCACTTGACTTGGTCTAAATCGCGGGCTTTCATCTCTCTCACCTTGGCCAACCGATACAACCTCTTGTCCCCGCCTTTGCCCTCGAGCTCCTCGTACAAACGAGTAAACGCCGCGTTCTTAGCCGTCGTAACTGCTAACTTCGCCTCTTTCTTTGCCTTTCTGTAACACTCCGATAAGTCCTTTTTCCTCCTCGTTTGTACTCTCCACTAGCTTCAAACAAGCAGCTTTCTTAGCTTCCACTTTACCTTGAACCTCTCCATTCCACCACCGGCCCCCTTTATGACATCCAGGAGAGCTCTTCATGACCCCTAAGACCTCTCTAGCACCTACCCTAATGTAATCCGCAGTCGTGAACCACATACTAGACGCGTCCCCCCTACTCATCCGCCCACGTCATGTTAGAGCTCTGTTAATGATAATGACAAATACAAAAACGATTTATTGACATTAAATAGTATGAATTGACCAAAAATTAAATTAACGAATGATAAAATTAAATAATTTCATATAGTACATGAACAAATTTTAACCTTTTCCCATGCGTTTTCTGAATGAGTTAGCTTGTTACAATGTTTTAAGTTAGAGCTTGTATTAAGACACATCTTTGGAATCTTCTATGAAAAGAGAACAAAATTTCTACAGAAATTGCAATTATCAAACATTTATTTTCTAAAGCAAATTTTCTCTCTAAACATCTCACCGGCCAAATTTCCAAAATATTTGTAGGGCCGCAGGTCACCTAAATTAGAACAGTCGTAGGAGGACTAATTGGGAGATTATCTGATGGCCAACATTTAAAGGAAAAGAAAAACACAAAGAGAAAAAAAATCGACTGTATTATTCACCGAAAACCTTGGTTGTCCATTAAAAAAATTCTGTTTTTTTAAAAATATTTTTTATTCGATGTCCGATATATGCTTTTGATATTTGAGATTGGACTAATTTAAATTTGCACCGAATTTTTTGTTAAGCAAAGTATTCCCTACCAAAAACATTAAAGTACTTATTATTCAATGATTCATCGAAAACCTTTACCACAACTACGAGGTTCAAATATTTTAATATTATACGGTTAGTGCAGAAAAGTATTCGAGAATGACAAACCTATCTCGATCCTGTTGTAAAAGAAGCTAGCAACCCCAAAATGGCAAGAATATTCCTCATTTTTAATTTCTAGGAAAATATGATGGAGTATCTTATTTTTAAAATATTTCCCACAAATCCAAACGACAAAACTTTCTGCTATTATAGTCTTTCGAGCCGATGATATAAAATATTTTGATTTATTGAAGAAATTATAAAGAAATAAGAAAAAAATTGTATCACTATAACGGAGTAACTATTTGCACCGAAAGAAATGATAATAGAAGGCACAGACAGAGAGCCGCCCACTCAGACATGTTTAACCAAAAAATAATAATTTGGTCAAAATTAGAATTTAAAATAAGAAATCGGGTTACTGATAATCAAGAGACCAAAAAGTATAATAGGCTTTCTTAGAATAAGAATAAACAGTAAAGAAATTTATATTTCAATATGATGTAGATGATATTTTGTGTCCTTACAAATGATGAGACTTCTTCCTTTTATAGTTGATTCTAGGTAAAGGAATGAAACCTAAACTTTAATGAGTCAATTATGAGTAATAAATGACATTAAATAAGCCATTAGACAATCATTCATATTAAATACCAGTTTTCTAATGTATCAGGTATTTAATATTGAATTTGGACTCCTTTTTGTCTTCAGATTCATGTCTTCAATGTCTTCCGATCCGTTGGCTTTAAATGACTTGAATTGGTACGAGAGTCGTGTCTAAACTGCTTCTCATGCATGTTTAACTTCTTCTTCCCGTATCTGTTATCTCCCGTGCCTTTTTCTCAATTGTTATGCTTTGACCATTTGACCAGTCCACGTGTCGTACCACGTCATTTTCAATATAAATCCAACTTTTCCCAATACAAGACATACCTAAAAAATTATTAGTATTGCGCCAAAATTTTTATTAAGGGGTGTCAAAATATAAAAAATTAAACGTTACAAAAAGATCAAAGGATATAAAGAATATTTTACTTACCTATACAGTATATTTTTCACACAAAGTGGTGGCAATTAACACCCTTGGTATAAGGTGGCTTCGACACGGTACAAAATAATGATAGAGGAGAAATTAAAAAACTAAAAACACTACATATTAGAATTGTATGAACGCAAAACCTACAATGTCAACAAAAACAAATAGATTCAAGTATTTGAACAAGATAGATTGTGTACATAATAATTTTAAGGGGCCGTTTGGTTAGTGATAAGTTTTGTCGAAATTATAATGACGAAGTTAGGTCGGATTGAGCTGATCTCCCTGCACATAGAAGAGGAGGATAAATCAGAAAATGATGGCTAATGAGACATCATGCAAATCAAGTGTAGCAAGTAAAATTGTATGAAAATTATTCTTTAACTTATTTTCAACTAAAGGCAGCAATATACCACTTTACATCCTTTTATTTATTTTATATTATCATGATCGATCACAAGAGCATGCTACTGATATGTGTTACCAAGCTCAAAATGGATAGAAAATTCAATATATAAAAGGACAAGGCACGCACATTAACGATACTCCTATCTATTAGCCTAACTAAAGGATAATGCAAGTCCCACTCAAGATCACCATCAAAGGTTACGGAAACAGTAAATACTTCTTTATAGTTAACAAGAGACGAGAAGTTTTATTTTGTGTCTCATACAACTGATACTATTTGTATGAGGCTTTTTTTTGTCTTACAAATTTGTGGACCACAATCTTACACTTCTGGGTTCACGGAAATCTGGGCCTACAAAACTGTGAGATAAAAAGGTTGCCTCATACAACTAGTGTAAGTTGTATGAGACACAAAATAAAATTTTCCGTCTTGATCTTACGCTATTGGTCCTATACATGCATCATTATGCCCTTCATTAATGCAACTTTACTATTCAATTTTTAATCTTCAACTATTATTAGTACCCGTACGATATGCGGATAATATCATGATCCCGCTAATTGTTGGACTTTAAGTCATTGGCCTTTAAAGACTAGAAGTATGAATTGAGAAATTGTGGGAAATAAAATGGAGGAAAATGAAAAATTTTAAAAATTTGAATCAAGTGAGCTTTGTCATTTATGACAAATGAACTTTGTCCTTCATTTGGTGAGGGACAACTACACTTGTGTGTATAAATATAGGATCATTTCTTAGAGCTCTTAAAGAAGTTGAAGAGAATGAAGCCTTGCGTCGTCGTCGTCGTCGCTCGACTCGGCTTCGGCTTCGGTTTCAGCTTTAGATTTGTCAATCGATGAGATTAATTTTTTGACAAAGTTTATTTAATTAATTATTTAAGAATTCGGCTTCGGCTTCGGATTCTTTGGATTTGTCAATCGATCGATGAGATTAATTTTTTGACAAAGTTTATTTAATTAATTATTTAAGAATTAATTAAGTACCAATCAGTTCTATAACGGAATTAACTGAAATGTATAATCCAAAATGTTGAACGTTGTTTTTTCCTTTTTGTACACATTATGAACAGACACCTTTTCCTTTCAAATATCTGTTCACATTATGAATAGATTAAATTCGTAAGTGTGATTTTGCTTCGTTTTTTGAGTTCGTTGGTATCCTGCAGTTTGTATTGCTACTGTTGCAGGAAGGTTTATTCCGTTTCATCCTGGGAGGATTTAATCCATTACCTTGATAACTTGTGAGGGGATTAAAATTCCTGAAGAACGCACAAGGAAATTGTGGACTCGGAATATTTCTTATAGTTTACAGTTTTTCCAATTTCTTCTAACCGTTTTTCTAATTTCTGTTTTAACACAGTAGCGACAACAAGCTTAAGGAATTTGAAATTAATGTTTCTGTGTTGAAATCTATATTGTACTGTTATCTATATTTTGTATACTAGTTTGGACACTAAAGCCTTGGTATTTTCTACTCCGATATATTTTTTAGTCCGGTTTAAAGAACATAAAAACTTTACCAGGGTAATAAATTTTAATGCGGTTTGAAGAATATAATAAACTTCACCGTTTATGTTTTGAATGTTTGGTTTGGTATTCAGTTTGAAGATATAAAACCTTCACTGATTTTGAAAAGTTCTATTTGTTGCCAACTTTAAAGAAAAATGGCAAATGAGGACCAAACTAATGCTAATGGAACGGGTGCTACTATTACGAGTGTTGTTGTCTCGTCGAGCCGTTCAACTTCTGCTCATGGTATGGCACCAGCAGAAAGACCCGAAAAATTTTCCGGTATTGACTTCAAACGTTGGCAAATAAAGATGCTCTTCTATCTTACTATGTTGAGTTTGTAGCGATTCATCAAGGAGGATCCTCCGGTCGTGGTTGAAGGCACTTCGGATGACGAAGGATTTGTTGTAACTGAAGCATGGAAATATTCTGATTTCTTGTACAAAAACTATATTTTAAGTTGTTTGGAAGAGAGCTTGTACAATGTCTATAGTGTCACAGAAACTTCAAAAGCATTACAGAATGCGCTTGATAAGAAGTACAAGACTGAGGATGTCGGACTTAAGAAGTTCGTGGCTGCAAGGTTTTTGGATTTCAAGATGGTTGACACTAGGTCGGTCATAAATAAAGTCCAAGAATTACAAGTCATTGTGCATGACCTCCTTGCTGAAGATATGACCCGAATCAATAATTTTATTAATAAAATTTATCTTGTTATTAATTATAAATTTATTATTGAAGGCATGGTCATAAATGAGACCTTTCAAGTCGTCGCTTTCATTGAGAAGTTACCTCCGTTATGGAAAGACTTTAGGAACTATCTAAAACACCAGCGTAAGGAAATGACACTTGAAGATTTGATTGTTCGTCTGAGGATGGAAGAAGATAATAAAAATGCTGAAAAGAAGTCACGTGGCAACTCGACAATAATAAGGACTAACATTGTTAAGGAGGCGTCACAAAATAAGAAGAGAAAGAAGGCTTCTGGACCAAAAATTACCCAAGCAAGAAAAAGTTCAAGGGTAATTGCCACAACTGTGGAAAATTTGGGCATAAGGCCGTGGACTGTCGTGCGCCAAAGAATAAAAATAATAAGAAGAATCAAGCTAACATGGTTGAAAATGTTGAAGAAATGGAGGACATGTGTGTCATGTTGTCTGAATGAAACTTGGTAGGAAATTCTAAAGAATGGTGGATTGATTCAAGAGACACCCACCTTATTTATGCTAACAAGGAGGTATTTTCTTCTTATACCCCCGCAGGACCCGATGAGACAATTTTCATGGAAAATTCGTCTACAGCCAAAATTGAAAGAGTTGGCAAGATTGCGTTGAAGATGACGTCAGAAAAAATTGTGACTCTAAACCAAGTTCTCCATGTTCTAGAAATTCGCAAGAATCTTGTGTCTACCTCACTTTTTGTCAAGAATGGATTCAAATGTATTTTTGTTGCTAATAGTATTGTACTAAGTAAGAATGATGTGTATGTAGGAAAAGGATAACTGAATGAGGGCTTTTTTAAGCTAAATGTAAAAGCAGTTCCTATCAATAAAGTTAATGCTTCTTCTTACTTGCTTGAGTCAAACACTTTATGGCATGCACGCCTAGGTCACATCAACTTCAAAACATTGTGAAAAATAATAAATTTGGAAGTACTGCAAAAATTTGATTGAATTAATTCCAAATGTCAAATATGCGTGGAATCAAAGTATGCTAAGCATCATTATAAGTCTGTTGAAAGGAATTCAAGTCCTTTAGACTTAATTCACACAGATATTGGCGACATGAAGTCAACACCATCTCGCGGTGGAAAAAAGTATTTCATTACTTTTATTGACGATAGTACGAGATATTGCTATATTTATTTACTTAATAGTAAAGATGAAGCAATTGATGCTTTCAAGCAATACAAGAGTGAAGTTGAAACACAACTAAACAAAAAGATCAAAATGATAAGAAGTGATAGGGGTGGCGAATATGAATCTCCTTTTGAAGAAATATATTTAAAAAATGGCATTATTCACCAAACAACTACCTCTTACTCTCCACAATGTAACGGAATTGTGGAGAGAAAGAATCGAACGTTGAAAGAGATGATGAATGTGTTGTTGATAAGTTCTGGTTTACCACAAAACTTTTGGGGGGAAGTTATACTTACAGCTAACCGAATAATCAACCGTGTACCTCATAGTAAAACACAGTCCATTCCTTATGGAAAATGGAAAGGAAGGAAGCCCAACTTGAAATATTTTAAAGTGTAGGGGTGTTTAGCCGAGGTACAAGTTCATAAACCTAAAAGGGTTAAGATAGGCCCAAAAACGGTTGATTGTGTATTTATTGGATATGTAACCAATAGCAAGGCATATCGTTTGCTGGTTCATAAATCAAAAAATCTTGAGATTCACGTTAATACGATAATAAAATCAGATAATGCTGAATTCTTTGAAACTATTAATCCGTATAAAAAGAAAAGTGAATTTTCCTACCAAAAGTCAAAATGACCTCGATAGGAAACAATAGATAGTATGCCTAATGAGGAAAATCCGAGAAGAAGTAAACGTCAAAGGTTATCTACTTCATTCGGTCCAGATTTTCTGACTTTGCTGCTAGAAAATGAGCCTCAAACCTTCAAGGAAGCAATGTCTTCCTCAGAAGCACAATATTGGAACGAGACTATCAATAGTAAAATAGAATCCATAGTGAGCAACCACACCTGGGAATTGGTTGATCTTCCTTCAGGTAACAAAACTTTGAGTTCTAAATGGATTTTCAAGAAGCAAATGAAAGACGATGGTACTATTGATGACTACAAGGCAAAACTTGTTGTCAAAGGATTTAGACAGCGAGAAGGTCTTGAATATTTTGACACATACTTATCGGTAACAAGAATTACATACATACGGATGCTAATAGCGTTAGCCGCCTTGAATGGTCTTCAAATCCATCAAATGGATGTAAAAACAGCCTTCTTAAAGATGATCCAGAGGAAGAAATTTACATGAACCAACATGAAGGATTTGTGGTTTCGGGAAAAGAAAAGAAGGTGTGTCGACTTGTTAAGTCCCTTTATGGACTAAAACAAGCACCCAATAATGGCATGCGAAATTTGACCAAACAATGTTGTCAAATGGATTTAAGATTAATGAATATGATAAATGTGTTTCAATTAAGAACGTTCCAAATTATATAGTCATTGTTTGCTTATATGTTGAATATATGCTACTAATAAGCAAAGACATTGCCGACATTCAAGCTACTAAGCGTATGCTTGCTAGTAAGTTTGATATGAAAGACTTAGGAGCTGCCGATGTATTTCTAGGAATTAAAATCCAGAGGACTCCTTAGGGTCTGGCTTTGTCTCAATCACATTACGTGAAAATGGTACTTGAAAAATTCAAACACTTGGAATTTTGAAGTGCAAGAACTCCAATTGACTTAAACCATCATCTTGTAAAGAATAAAGGTGAAAGCACGTCTCAATTAGATTATGCTTGTGTGTTGGAAAGCTTAATGTATATCATGAACTGTACACGTCATGATATAGCTTGTGCAATAAGTAAACTTGGTCGATTCACAAGTAATCCCAACAAATATCACTGGGTGACAATGAAACGAGTTATGGGATATTTAGAATATACCAAAGACTACGCTTTGCACTACAATAAATATCCTGCATTTATCAAAGGATATAGTGATGCAAATTTGATAAACTGGCTCAATAGATACAAAGTCCACAAGTGGATATGTTTTTATTATTGGCGGAGGAGCAATATCTTGGAAGTCTTCCAAACAGACGCGCATCGCTCGCTCTATAATGAAATCAGAGTTTGTAGCTTTGGATAAGGTCGACAAAGAAGCTGAATGGCTTTGAAATTTCTTAGAAGACATTTTGTTCTGGCCAATACCTTTGGCTCCTATATGCATACACTGCGATAGTGAGGCTGCAATAGGACAGTGAGGGAGCGTTATGTATAATGGAAAGTCTCGTCATATACGATGAAGACATAAAACCATTAGACAGCTACTCTCTAGTAGAATTTTCACTATTGATTATGTAAGACCAAAGGATAATGTGGCATATCCGCTTACAAAAGTCCTAACTAGAGAGCGAGTTAAGAAGACATCTAAGGGAATAGGACTATGGCCGAGGACAAGTCATCATGGCGCACTCTACCCATAACTTTGATATTCCGAGATCTAGGTTCAAAGAGCTCAAACAAAGTTATGATTGACCGGTTCAACATTATCAAAGTAAAATCTTTGGTCCGTTCTCGTGATGAAGACAATGTTCAGTAACAAGGATAGAATATTACACGTTCTTTAATGATTACCTAAGTTTGATGTGGTATTTATAAAATAGTATCAATATAAAGGATACACGTTTATGAATCACTTATGTAAGTGTAAAGTGGAAGTCGCTTCAATGAGAATTCTATAAGGCCAGTTCTCTATGCACTTATAAAACCAGACTGTGTTCATGGCTGAAACGAACATAACAATGAGAACCAAAAGACAATTAGGGGTTGGTTGTGTGACATATGGTTGTGTAGGTATACACTAAAGTTCGACGGTTCAAAGATATCAAATCTTCCGATTGATCGAGTATATCTGATATATGCTCACTACGGAAAGTTCAAAGAGAAACCTACTTATCGAGATACAACTAATCCCTACTTGCAAATAATACAGCTTTCATCTATAATCATTCTTGTTACAGTCATTCCCATTTATATGGGGGATTGTTGGACTTTAAGCCATTGGGCTTTAAATACTAGAAGTGTGAATTGGGAAATGGTGGGAAATAAAATAGAGGAAAATGAAAAATTTGGAAAAGTTGAATCAAGTTGCCTTTGTCATTTATGACAAATGAACTTTGTCCCACATTGATGAGGGACAACTACACTTGTGTGTATAAATATAGGATCACTCTTAGAGCTCTTAAAGGAGTTGAAGAGAATAAAGCCTCGCGCCGTCGTTGTCGCTCGGCTCGACATCGGCTTCGAATTTGGATTTGGGTTTGGATTCGTCAAATGATCGAACCCCGAAAAATGGACAAATTCCTTTTCTTCGGAAATTGATGAGATTAATATTTTGACTCAAATATCTGTTCACATTATGAACAGATTAAATTCGTAAGTATGATTTCGCTTTGTTCTTTGAGTTCGTTGGTATCCTGCAGTTTGTATTACCACTGTTGCAGGAAGGTTTATTCCATTTCATCCTGGGCGGATTTAATCCATTACCTTGGAAACTTGTGAGGGGGTTAAAATTCCTTAAGGACTCACAAGGAAATTGTGGACTCAGAATATTTCTTATAGTTTACAATTTTTCCAGTTTCTTCTAACAGTTTTTCTAATTTTTATTTTAACACAGTAGCAACAACAAGCTTAAGGAATTTGAAATTAGTGTTTCTATGTTGAAATCTATATTGAACTGTTATCTATATTATGTATACTAGTTTGGAGACTAAAGCCTTGGTTCTTTCTACTCCGATTTATTTTTTACTCCGGTTTAAAGAACATAAAAACTTTACCGGGGGTATTGAATCTGAATGCGGTTTGAAGAATATAATAAACTTCACCGTTTATGTTTTGAATGTTTGGTTTGGTATTCAGTTTGAAGATATAAAACCTTCACTGATTTTGAAACGTTCTGTTTGTTGCCAACTTTACAGAAAAATGGCAAATAAGGACCAAACTAATGCTCATGGAACAGGTGCTGCTATTACGAGTGTTGCTGCCTCATCGAGCCGTTCAACTCCTGCTCATGATATGGCACCAGCAGAAAAACACGGAAAGTTTTCCGGTATTGACTTCAAACATTGACAAATGAAAATGCTCTTCTATCTTACTACATTGAGTTTGCAGCGATTCATCAAGGAGGATCCTCTAATTGTCGCTGAAGGCACTCCAGGTGACGAACGATTTGTTGTAACTGAAGCATGGAAACATTTTGATTTCTTGTGCAAAAACTATATTTTGAGTTGTTTGAAAGATAGTTTGTACAATGTCTATAGTGACATGGAAACTTCTAAAGCGTTATGGAATGCGCTTGAGAAGAAGTACAAGACTGAGGATGCCGGGCTTAAGAAGTTTGTGGTTGCAAGGTTTTTGGATTTCAAGATGGTTGACACTAGGTCGGTCATAACTCTAGTCCAAGAATTATTAGTCATTGTGCATTACCTCCTTGCTGAAGGTATGACTCGAATCAATAATTTTATTAATATGATTTATCTTGTTATTAATTATGAATTTATTATTGAAGGTATGGTCATAAATGAGGCCTTTCAAGTCACCGCTTTCATTGAGAAGTTACCTCCGTTGTGGAAGGACTTTAAGAACTATCTAAAACACAAGCGTAAGGAAATGACACTTGAAGATTTGATTGCTCGTTTGAGGATTGTTGACACCTAATTTTTTCCCTAAGTTTTTATACCCAAAATATTTCCAGAATAGCATATATGTGTATATATAAGCACATCCAAAGGTTTTGGCATTTCTTTTAATTTAAAAACCAATTGATTGCCTATTTTAGTACAACAAAATCTATTAATTATTTTTCAAAAATCATCATTTTAGGGGAATAGCTTATTTTATTCTCATATTTATACCAAAATGTAATTAAGGTGATTTTTTTTGCATATTTTTACGAATTTATTTGGTATTTTTAAAGTTAAACTGCATATAATCGCAATTATAGCTTATTTTATAATTGATAGCATTTTATAATTATAAAATTAACCCCAGCATTTTTAAATTAATATATATATAATATTTGTTTACCCAGTACTTTTAATTTGCCTTTAAAACCGTTATTGCTATTTTTTTTAAAAAAAAAACAAAATGGGAAAAATGGCTATTTACAATCTAGCCTCAATTGTATTTCAATTTCAGCCAATTTAGCACCCCAATTCAGCCCAACTCAGCCCCAAAATTGAGCCCAAATTACCCAACCCAATTACCACTCTAACCCGACCCAGCACCTCTTCAACCAACCCAGCCTATTACCCTTTTTAAATCCTGGTCGTTGATCATTTAGATCAACGGCCACCGTTGCTTCTTACCTTTTTTTAAAATCCAAACGACCCTAAACCCTACCTCATTTCTTCTCAATCGCCGCCTCTGAATCCCCTTCCTCTCTTAACTCTCTCTTAACTCACCTCAAACCCTAGCTGTCGCCTCTCACTGAAACCCTAATCCATGGCTTCCCAGGCACATCGGAGGCCTATACCAGCCTCTCATGGCTTCTGCGTGCTCGTTTCTAAGATCCTATGAACAGATCTTGAATGGTTTCGACCAAGCCTTGGCTCGATGATTGTTCTCCTGTTGTCTTCAACCTTTGTCTGGCCAGTCATGGCTATTCGAGTTCAACCTTTGACTCTCCTGCTCAGATCGATGGTTTCCAAAGCCTTTCTCATCACCTGGGTTTCTTACGAAACCCTAATCTCTAAGGTTCCTGTCTAATTATGCTCATGTTTCTGCAGTCAAGATATGTTACTAGCATGCTGTAATATATTCTCTTTCCCTTGTAAATTAATGTTTATCTATGTGTGCATTTTGTCAGTCATTTGTTATTTACTTTCTACCTTATGAATCCCAAACCTCCGTATCCCCTATATGTGTTTGTGTTCATTTGAATGGTTTGTATCCATGCCAGCTTCAACTAATATTGTGCATGACCAAACCAAGCCTACTGGGGTTATACAATAAATCCCATAATCCCTTGCCCCTTTTGAGTGACTACTGATTCTGTGTAGTTTGAGTTTCACTACTACAATTGTTTTCAAAATCACCCTTACCACTTACTATTTCCAATCCAGTTTTGATAAATCTCTTTCAAACTATGTTCTGCACTTCCACTATGATCTTAGAACTTAGGTTCTTACCCTATTGTGTGAGCCTTGCCTTGGGACACTTGATCTCCCTCTGAACTTGGACACATAAGGGCTGGCCCTTCCACACTGCACAACTCAATTTTCTAATTAATATCTTGGGTGTATGCACTGCCTGGGGTTCCTGAAATCCCTTGGATCTCTGAAACACCCTAGATGAGAGAAGGCTTGGAAATATGGATCTCGAAAGTGGCTCAATCTCATATTATTAGATACTAAGTCTAAATTAGGATGTTCGGATGTAACTAATGATTCCTGATGTTTTTTTAATTCCAGTTTTATTTGTTTTGGGCTGTAATAATTTGTATAAACTCGGGGATTTAGTAAAAAGGGGAGGGGGTTTACTTTTATGCACTAAGGGTAGAAATCAATCCTATAGGGATTTATTTATGATTTGTGCATCTCCACGCGTAGAGAACATGTCTATAGGATTCGACACTTGATTTTTGCAATAAAGTATTTAGATACCATGCCTATAGAAAATTGCATTGCTGCATATAATAAGATCATTAGGCAAACAATTAGGATTAAACAACTAAGCATGTAAAAACTATGCCTTTAGGAATCCATACTTCTACATACAACAATGTCATTAGGCATACAACTAGGCCTAACAACAGGGTTGTGTATAGTACCATGTCTACAATACTCCTGTTTAAAAGATCTAAATCAGTTAACGCATAGAGAGCATGCCTATAGGAACTTAGAACCTGAGCCGTCTCCACTCATTCAAAATAGCATTCACTTTTTCGAAAATTAGCATTTTCTAAAATAGCGGATTTTTAGACAAATTTGCATTTTTTTGAAACTTCTGTAATTCCTTTTCCTCAAATTAGCCTTCATATCTTCTGAAGTTTAATTCTTTTTCTGTTAAACCTTTTCAAAATAGTATACTCTTTTTTCTGAAACTCCTCTCACTCCTTTTACTCTGTAGCTTTGCTCCATAATCAGTTTTCTGTTTTAAAACCAGTCATTCTATCCAACACTTAGACAAAACGATTAATTAATCAATCAGATCGGTTTTAGTCAATTGCATTCGAGTGATCCTTATATAGACTTTTCGTCTAAAAATATGTGTTGAACCAGTCCGCTCGTCGCTTTATTTAATTAAGACCAAACCAGTACGTGTAAGACATGCTAAACTCTATGACTTTTATCTGATTTAAGGAGGCTTATTTGAGACCTACTTGCTTATTTGTTCCCCCCTTTGTTTGCATTACGTGTTTTGATTGACGCCTTAGTATTTTGTCCTTTAAAAACTCCTAAAAGGCCTCAAACCCCTCCCCTTTTAGGACTAGTAGTCCAATTGCCTCCGGGATTGATAGGATTGGGACGGATAAAAGCATGCAATAAGCAACGATACTATTTCCCGCTTTAATACCTTAACGGGGTGGGGAAGGGTAGACATGGAGTGATAATAACACGATAATACTATGTGTGTGATTGACTACCAGTGTTGTGTGGATGATCCATGTATTTTACAAGCCTAGGACCTTTTTTCCCTTACATAATTATTTTTCGGATTGTCGATTTTCAGTTTCTTAAAATTCTGCATTCCTATTTAATCATTAAAACTTCCCCCCTCTAATTTTCACACTGCCCTTTCCTTTAAAATTTTTCGCTCATTCACTTCCTTGTTTGACAATTAGTATTCATTACTTGATCCCATTTTTCTGCATTTAGATATTCTTGCAAATAATTAAGGAGTCATCTATTCGAATTCCAACATGTCTAATAACCTTTATGCATACCTATTTGCAACTTTTATGTGAAATTACCTTGTATGTTTTCTTGCTTTAAAGTTACAATTGTAACATGGCCGGGAACTACACTAGTGGATCTTGAGGGGTGCCTAACACCTTCCCCGCGAGATAATTTTTAGCCCTTACCCGAACTTTGGCCCTTCATCTCAAATTCTCTCTTAAAGTGTCATAATGCACTATAATCATTAGGTGGCGACTCTTCAATTCCAAAAATCCAAATTCCCAAACGGGAATGGAGTTGTCTTCCCGAATGTCGTAAACCCGATTTCGCGAGAAAAAGGGGGCGTCGACAGCATGGCGACTCTGCTGGGAATTTATTTAAGCTTTTACCATTTCATGTTATATGTGACTTTATTGCTTTCTTTTATTGCTTTTGTTTAATGCCTTTATTTGAAACTGACTTGTTTATTTTGTTTCTTTTTTTTTCTTTAATTACTTTCATTTACCACTTTTCTATCAATGTTGTTGTAATTTTGAGCAATTATTGTAAACATTTATTGTATGAACGTGAAAATACATGTCAATTTGTTTCATTCTTGTAAACTGCATCTTCAACATCATATTCCACTCATGCCAAACAAATACTATAGCAACGCTTATAATGAGTAGTTGCGCTATTCCAATACTATCACCCCTTAAATTTGGCAAAGGCATATTTGCGGTAAAATTAGTCGATCAGCGGTGCAGTCGACGGTTCCGTGCCTTTCCCTCTTGAGTTGTCCGCTCAAGGGTACCTGTCTAATACCCCAATAGGAACCTTACTCCGTTTAAACTGTACATGTATCATGGTCAAACCTAGCCGAGTCAGTTATGTTGTTCGCATAATGACTCATTAAGATAGCGTTATCCAAAGTCCATCGGGTTTCCCTGAAACCCAAATGGATACCTCCACATTTTATGCATTTATTTGGAGAACTAAATGCTTGATATGATAATTATTGGTTTAAATAGTCGAGTCCGGTGGGGTAAGGGCCTAACGCTTTATTTTGCAGAAAATGAGGCCCGAAGTCCCCACATTTGGCACGGTAACCAACATTCATCCAAGGCTGCTGAATTGGTGGAAAGACCTACACTCCAGTGAATAGACACTCGTCCGAAAATACTTAGGGAATTTGCCTTCACTTCTAGAGAACCAGCCTGAAGACAAAATCATAGAGGCTGCAAAGGAAATGCAGGCGGACATCTGGCCCGAGCTTATTTGCTACTAGGACTATGCAAGTTGGTGAAACTGTTCGAGGGAGACAAATATGCCGAATCTGGGGAAGGTCCTTCTGGGACCAAGTAGTTAGGAGTCTTTTTATTTTTAATGTAATAAGGCCAATGGCCACTAGTGATATTTTACTTTCTGTTATTTAGCGTCGTTTTGGATTCATCTTATTTTTATCAATAAAATGAGGCATTTAGCATTATAAATTCTCAAAAACTCTTTGTCGCTAGGCCTACCTCGGGCACAATGAGGCACCCAATTTAGGACACGATTTATATTCTTGCACTATGTGTTAAAATATCGCAACCTTTTCTCCTCGTAATCTTTACTAACTTGTTTTACTTTTTGTTTTTACTTTTTGTTTTATTCCCCTTCCCCAAAGGTTAGTTCGTGCACTCTAGCATGATTATCTTAAGCAGAAGGACACATCTCAATAATTGGACTATCAGAACCACCAGGGCCCGGAAAGCTTCGGGGTAGCAAGGCTAAACAAAAGCACCATGCATCTCATTTTATTTTATTTTATTTTACTAGATGATTTTCTTTCCGCATTGTCTTTAATTTTGAAATGAGCTTCAATGTTTCAAGCAATTATGAATTTAATCAAAGCATTTCAGTTTATCATATATCTCGCTCTTATTATTTTCTCTATCATTTACTCTATTTTTATACAGCATTACTATTACTTACTTTGATGATGAACCAACGATTGTGACTTGCAACGAAACAATGCAACAAACTGATATAGATTCAGAAAAGGATGAAATACCAGAAGAGGTCGTCAAAGAGGTTGAGAATTTTGAGAATAGACCTAAGTCTAACCTGGAAGAAACTGATGTCGTTAATTTGGGAGATATAGAAAATGTCAAAGAAACTCGCATCAGTGTTCACCTGTCGCCATCAGAAAAAAGGAAGAATATACGGAATTTTTAAAGGAATATGAGGACATATTCGACTGGTCGTATGATGATATGAACGGTCTCAGCACGTCCATTGTAGCTCACAAACTGCCAACAGATCCAACCTGTCCGCCGGTAAAATAGAAGCTCAGGAAATTCAAACCCGACATAAGTTTGAAAATCAAAAAAGAGGTTACTAAGCAAGTCAAAGCCAAGGTTCTCAGGGTAGTGGAATATCCAACATGGTTAGCCAACATCGTGACGGTACCAAAGAAAGATGGGAAGGTTAGAGTCTGTGTCGACTACCGGGATCTTAACCGGGCCAGTCCCAAAGATGACTTCCCCTTGCCAAACATACACATTCTTATCGACAACTATGCCAAGCATGAGTTGCAGTCTTTTGTTAATTGTTTCGCCGGATATCATCAGATATGGATGGATGAGGAAGATGCAGAGAAAATGACTTTCATCACGCCGTGGGGAATGTATTGTTACAAAATGATGCCATTTGGGTTGAAGAATGCTGGCGCCACCTATATGAGGGCCATGACTACTATCTTTCACGACATGATACACAAGGAGATTGAGGTATATGTGGACGATGTCATCATCAAATCCAAGAAAGCCACTGATCATAGGGAGGACTTGAGAAAGTTCTTCAACAGATTGAGGAGGTACAATCTGAAACTGAATCCCGCCAAGTGTGCATTCGGGGTTCCTACTGGAAAATTACTGGGTTTCATTGTGAGTCTTCGAGTAATAGAATTGGACCCATCAAAAGTCAAAGCCATTCAAGAATTGCCACCACCAAAGAACAAGAAGGACGTGATGAGTTTCTTTGGAAGACTCAACTATATCAGCCGGTTCATAGCTCAGTCCACGGTCATTTGTGAACCCATCTTTAAAATGTTGAAGAAAGACGCTGCTACTAAATGGACTGACGATTGTCAGAAAGCTTTTGACAGAATCAAGGAATACCTGTCAAAGCCACCAGTCTTGGTTCCGCCTGAGCCAGGAAGACCTCTATTGCTTTATCTCGTGGTTTTGGATGGAGCATTAAGTTGTGTTCTGGGACAACATGATGACGGGGAGAAAGGAGCAAGCCATCTACTATCTCAGAAAGAAGTTCACCCCGTACGAGGCCCGGTATTCCTTATTGGAGCGCACCTGTTGTGCTCTGACTTGGGTAGCTCATAATTTGAGGCATTATTTCTGTGCCGACACTCCTTATCTCATATCAAGGATGGACCCGCTGAAGTATATCTTCCAGAAGCCCATGCCCACTGGCAAGCTCTCCAAGTGGCAAATCTTGCTAAGTGAATTCGACATTGTTTACGTGACTCAAAAAACAATCAAGGGCCAAGCCATAGCAGATCACCTTGCCGAGAATCCTGTTGGCGGAGAATACGAACCCCTAAAAATGTATTTTCCTGATGAAGAAGTGTCCTTTGTAGGAGAAGATATTCTAGAATCCTACGATGGTTGGAGGTTATTTTTCGACGGAGCCGCAAATTTCAAAGGAGTCCTGGCATCAGAAACTGGCCAGCATTACCCGGTATCCGCCAAGCTCAGATTCCCTTGCACCAACAATATGACCGAATATGAAGCCTGCATCCTGGGGCTCAAGATCGCCATTGACATGAACATTTAAGAGTTGCTAGTGATCGGGGATTCTGACTTGCTCATACATCAGGTTCGAGAAGAGTGGGCAACCAAGAACTCTAAGATACTCGCCTACTTGCATCACAACCAGGAGTTAAGGAAAAATATTCACAAAGACAGAATTTCAGCATGTCCCCAGGGTCCAAAACAAGTTCGCTGACGCATTAGCTACTCTGTCATCCATGATCCAACATCCAGATACGAATTTCATTGATCCCATCCCGGTAAAGATTTAAGATCAGCCACCTTATTGTGCTCACGTTGAGGAAGAAGCGGACGAAAAACCATAGTTCCACGACATTAAAGAGTACTTGACAACAAGAGAATATCCATAACTTGCCAACGCTACTCAGAAGCGCACACTTCGGAGATTATCCAACAACTTCTTTCACAGTAGGGGAATCCTGTACAGGAGGACTCCCGAGTTGGGTTTACTAAGGTGTGTCGAAGCAAAAGAAGCATCCAGACTATTGGACGAAGTGCACGCAGGGACCTGCAGGCCACACATGAATGGTTTTGTCTTAACAAAGAAGATACTCCGAGTAGGGTATTTTTGGATGACTATGGAAACAGACTGTATCCAGTACGTTCGCAAATGCCATCGCTGTCATATACATGCAGATATGATAAAGGTGCCTCCAAATGAGCTTACTGCAACAAGCTCACCGTGGCCATTCGCCGCTTGAGGAATGGATGTCATTGGACCTATCGAGCCTGCCACATCAAACGGGCACATGTTTTTCCTGGTGGCAATTGATTATTTTACTAAATGGGTTGAAGCAGCGTCATACAAGGCAGTGACTAAGAAAGTTGTGGCGGATTTCGTCCGTGACCGTATTGTTTGGCGATTCGGAATTTCGGAATCAATCATCACCGATAATGGTTCCAATCTCAACAATGACTTGATGAAAGCAATGTGTGAGGTATTCAAGATCAAACACAAGAATTCTACAGCCTATAAGCCTCAGATGAATGGAGCTGTAGAGGTAGCCAACAAGAATATCAAGAAGATATTAAGGAAGATGGTCGAAAGTCACAAACAATGGTATGAGAAGTTATCATTCGCCTTGCTGGGATACCGCACCACGGTCCGCACATCGATCGGAGCAACTCCCTACATGCTGGTTTATGGTACAGAGGCGGTCATCCTCGCCGAGGTAGAGATTCCCTCTTTGAGGATCATACAAGAAGCAGAGTTGGACGACGCAGAATGGGTAAAAGGTCGCTACGAGCAATTAGCCCTTATAGATGGAAAAAGGATGAATGCAGTTTTCCACGGTCAGTTGTATCAGAACAGAATGTCCAGAGCCTTCAACAAAAGATTTAAGCCAAGGAAGTTTACACCGGGGCAGCTGGTGTTGAAGAAAATATTCCCACATCAAGATGAAGCCAAGGGTAAATTCTCTCCCAACTGGCAAGGTCCGTACATGGTTCACCGGGTTCTAACCGAAGGAGTCCTTATTCTTGCAGAGATGGACGGAAAAGTCTGGCCAAAGCCAATCAATTCAGATGCGGTGAAATGGTATTATGTGTAACCACTTATGATTTCTTTAATGATGTAATTTGAACTATGCCTGACCTGATTCCCGTTTAAGAGGGGATACGTAGGCAGCCCTATGGGTTCAGTCACAATTTAATAAAAATTCCATTTCCCCCTGCTATTGGAACTGGGGCAGAATTTTGAGGAGGACCCTCAAAATTTTGAAGTTGATTTTTCAGCCGTTCAGCACAACCGTCAGAAGTTCTAGCCCAGTAAACTGGGGCAGAATTTTGAGAAGGACCCTCAAAATTCAGGAACAAGAAAGGTTGCAATGTCTTAAACCACATCGCAGTCGTTGGTTCATCTAAAGAAAACTATTTTCTACTTACGTTATATTTGCTAAATCATGCATAACTATTGTTCGAATTGCTGCTATTTGGAAAAGCTACCCCAATAATACACAATGCCGGAAGCAAGGGAAAACGAACTAACCTTTCCCCCTTTTTTATAAAACTCACAATTTTTCTTTGGATGCAGGCACTCAACTTACAATATTGTTAGGAATATTTATGTACGCATACTTTCTCAAAAAATGCAACTTCTTAGAATCATCATTTGTTCATAATTTTTATTCGCACACAACCTCCCCAGCAGTCACGATATCGTAATCAGCTATCAGCTAAGAAATCTCATACTATCCGTCTTTTTATTTTCTTGCATTGCATAAGGCTACCTTTCTGCCTTTCGAGACTAAGCATTGTCTCCATCTGCACTACCTGCATTTCATAAGGCTACCTTTCTGCCTTTCGAGACTAAGCACTGTCTCCATCTACATCTGCATTGCATAAGACTACCTTTCTGCCTTTCGAGACTAAGCACTGTCTCCATCTGCACTACCTGCATTGCATAAGGCTACATTTTCGCCTTTCGAGACTAAGCACTGTCTCCATATGCATTTTTTTGCATTGCATAAGGCTACCTTTCCGCCTTTCAAGACTAAGCACTCTCTCCATCCTGCATTTTCTTGCATTGCATAAGGCTACCTTTCTGCCTTCCGAGGTTAAGCTCTACCTCTACCTGCATGGCTGAAATACCGCCACCTACATCTGTATCGGCAAAAATACCGCCACTTTATCTCGGCCGCTTTATTTCTATTTGCATCGGCTGAAATATCGCCACTTTATCTTTCTTACATGGCTGAAATATCGTCACCTTTCACTTACGTCTTGCAATCGGCTTGTGACGACCCGACCCGTTGTCACGTGAGTTACTACCCTGTTTTTCCCTTATTTTGATGCTTTATTTTTTTATATTGGTATTTGAGTTGATCGGGTGTAATTGAATTGGTTTTGGTTAAAAATAAGGCACATAGCCTTTTAGAAGGGAGTTTATTTCAGAAAAGCCAACCGGATGTTGACTTATGAGTTAGAGGGCTCGGAATTGAATTTTGATGATTCAATTAGCTCCGAGTAATGATTTAAGACTTAGGAGCGCAATCGGAAGTAATTTTGGAGGTCCGGCGAAGAAGTTAGCCTATTTTGGCGATTTCCGGTTGATAGGTGATATTTTGATCCAGGAGTCAGAATGGAATTCCGAGAGTTGCAGTAGCTTCGTTAGGTGATTTTGGACTTGTCCGCAAAATTTCAGGTCATTCGGACGTCGTTTAGTCGGGTTTTTGATTGAATGAGAATTTTGAAAGTTTTAGTTTATCTTAAACTTGAATTTGTTGAAAACGGACAATTTTGATGTTAACGATAGTGATTTTATGATTCGAGCAAGTTTGAATGAGATAATAGATCATATCTGTGTTTTTGGTTGAGGTCCCGGGGGCCTCAGGGTGATTTCAGATGGCTAACGGGGAAGTTTGGGCTGCAAAAATGCAGCAGAAATTGCAGAGCAGATTTGTTCTCTGCGATCGCAGGGGTCCTTCTGCGATCGCTTAGAAGGTTTTCGGGGAGGCTTCATTTTGTTCTCCGTGATCGCAGGAATGGGTATGCGATCGCGTAGTTGGCCGAGGTTGTTATCTGCGATCGCAGACAAGGTATCGCGATCGCGTTAGTCATTTTGGAGGCCAATGATTTTTGTTATACGCGACCGCAGGCAGGAGGTCGCGATCGCGTAAGAGAAATTCGGGGCCTGCAACTTTTGGCCTATGCGATTGCAGGCGTCAGTGATGCGATTGCGTAGAGTAAGCTACAGTGATCCGGACAAAATGTTAAAAACATTTTGGTCCACGACCCAGCTCATTTCTTCACCATTTTTGAGCGATTTGGGGAGCTTTTGGACGGGAAGTAAGAAGATTTCATCGGGGAATCGTTGGAGGTAAGTTTTATGAGTTAATTACATGTTTCTAGTTAAGAATCATCCATGGAATTCATGAATTTATGGCTAAAACTCAAGAAATTAGGGCTTTGAGCAAAAACCTTAAAATTAGGATTTGAGGGGCCATTTTTGGTCAGAATTGGGAGTTCTTGGTATGTACGGACTCGTGGCGAGACGAGGAGTCCGGGAATGTAAATTTTAGAATTTTTCGAGACGTGGGCCCCGGGCTCGGGTTTTGCCAAGTTCGTGATTTTTAGTATTTTTCGAGTTCTTTCGATTGGGTATTGTCCCATTTGCATATTGTGATGTATTCACTCTGTTTTTGGCTAGTTTCGACGTGCGTGGAGGCCAATTTGAGGGGCAAAGGCGTCGCGGGCTAGAGATTTCGCCGGTTCGAGGTAGGTAATACTTGTAAATGATGTCCTGAGGGTTTGAAACCCCGGACTTGCACATCATAGTGCTGTATTGTGGTGACTTGCACGCCAGGTATGAGCGTGGGGTAGAGCACCGTTGGGGATTGTGACTTGGTCCGTCCCGGTTGTTGATTTTACCGCGTATTTGATAAAGAATTATTGATTTTTATCATGACTTGGGCTTATTGCCAAACTTGGGCCTTGTGCCAATTATCTGAAATCTTTTGTGAATTTACATCACTATTTTTCCTCACGAATTGAAATATTATTGAATTCAGTCCAATTTAATTATATTATTTTGTGAACTCAGCTACGTTTATACTCAACTCGAGATTTAAATGATATTTAAAATGTCAATGAGCTGAGCACTATTGTTTTACTGAAGCCCAAGAGGCTTATGACTATTTTCTGGACTGATTGAGGCCGAGGGCCATCTGTGAGGATATGTTGAGTGATGTGAGGAGGCTTTCAGGCCTCGAGTGTTATGTGAGGAGGCTTTCAGGCCTCGTGTGTGATGTGTGAAGGCTTTCAGGCCTATTGATATTGCGCTTGGGCTGTAGGAGCCCCTCCGGAGTCTGTACACACCCCCAGTGAGCGCAGGGTACCCAGGTGAGTTGGGAGTGGGCCCGAGAGGCCGTTGTTTGTGTCTGGTGAGTTGGGAGTGAGCCCGAGGGGCTGATGTTGTGTGCTGGTGAGTTGGGAGTGAGCCCGTGTGGCTGATACTATACTGAGAGTTTGATATTGAGCCCGAGGGGCAAACTTTTGATTGTTCCTAAATTGTTGAAATTGTTGTTTCCACTATTTTAAAAAGAGAATGAACTGATACCTTATGGTTTTTATGGTATAATTGATTTTACTGCTTGAGATAGCATTATATTTCAGATATTTTTATAAAGGATTTTCATGGAACTACTGATTTTCGTAAGAGTTGTATCGTACTTTATAGCATGATGTAGTGCTTTTACGTGATTTCTTGCCTCTCAGCATTATTTACTTGTATTACCACTGAGTTGGAAGTACTCATTTTACTCCCTGCACCTCGCGTGCAGTTGCAGGTACTGTTTCACCCGGTAGCGGGTTAGTAGCGGATTGAAGGTATTGCTATCGTAGCTAAGCAAAGTGACCGCCGGCGTTCTCGGCACCGCGAGTCTTCTCCTTCTTGTTTTTCCGTACTACTCTATGTATTATATATTTTAAATTGTAATATGGATCCTCCTAGATACTCGTGACTTGTGACACCCCGGTCGTGCTGTATTGGGCTGTATTCATTTTGATTAGTATCATAAATGCATATTCGAACTGCTATATAACAAATTAACTGTTTTAAGTGGTGTTCTGAGATGGTCTGGCTGGCCTTGTCTTCACGAGAGGCGCCATCACGAACGGGTTCGGGATTTGGTTCGTGAAACGGCTGAAATATCGCCAAACTTCATTTAAATTCTACATCGGCTGAAAGATCACCAGTTCATATTTAAATCTCCATCATCATCTATACCTATACTTTCTATCAGCTGAAATATCGCCATTTTACTTTTTACATCGACTAAAACATCGGCGCTTTATTTAAAGTTTCTGTCGGCTGAAATATCGCCATTTACATTTTTGCATCGGCTGAAACATCGCTTGTTTTATTTAAATTTCTGTCAGCTGAAATATCGCCATTTACATTTTTGCATCGGCTGAAACATTGCCTGTTTTATTTAAATTTTTGTCGGCTGAAATATCGCCATTTACATTTTTGCATCGGCTGAAATACCGCCAAATGTTGCATTTCATGGGCTGAAATATCGCCAAACTATCCGAGGGCGTCATTGTTTGGAGGCATCATCTTCATAGCCCGAGAACACCATGCCATGACCCGAGGACCTACTTTATATCATGCACAGCATTATTCAAATGCATAATGGTTTGGAGGCACCATTATCATAGCCCGAGAACATCATTTCATAGCCTGCGAATCCTTTATTTTGCGTTTCATGGCCCAGGACATCATGGTCCGAGGACGTCATCCTAACCGTCCGAAGACAACATTCATGGTCCAATGGGAACTTGCATCACGTTTAACTTTATGCATGATCTATGCCCGTATTACTCACTTGCAAGTACACCGGCTAGCAATGGTCGTCTCAGCAGGAGCGATCCCGCTCCAGTTCCCGCAGCCGATCAAGCTTCAAAATACCTCTTACCCCCTAAACATCGTGTCCGTCTCTTCCGAATCTCCATCGGCATGTTCCGTCAATGGTTCTTGAACTACATACGGCCTGATTTCTGTAAAACTAAGGATATGTAGGCAGCTCAGAAACTAGAGCCCGGTCAAATTCTTTTCAAATCACCACTTCCGGTCAAAATTGGCCATCATATCTTTACCCGACAACTCTTTCATCCTTCCCGGGTAAAGAGGGGCAGCTATTGATACCCAATTTTTTCCCTAAGTTTTTATACCCAAAATATTTCCAGAATAGCATATATATGTGCATATATAAGCACATCCAAAGGTTTTGGCATTTATTTTAATTTTAAAACCAATTGATTGCCTATTTTAGTACAACAAAATCCAGTAATTATTTTCCAAAAATCATCATTTTAGGGGAATAGCTTATTTTATTCTCATATTTATACCAAAATTTAATTAAGGTGATTTTTTTGCATAATTTTACGAATTTATTTGGTATTTTTAAAGTTAAATTGCATATAATCGCAATTATAGCCTATTTTGTAATTGACAGCATTTTATAATTATAAAATTAACCCCAATATTTTTAAATTAATATTTATATAATATTTATTTACCCATTACTTTTAATTTACTTTTAAAATCGTTATTGCTATTTTTATAAAAAAAAAACAATGGGAAAAGTGGCTATTTACAATCTAGCCTCAATTGTATTTCAATTTCAACCAATTTGGCACCCCCAATTCAACCCAACTCAGCCCCAAAATTGAGCCCAAATTACCCAGCCCAATTACCACTCTAACCTGACCCAGCACATATTCAACCAACCCAGCCCATAACCCCTTTTAAATCCTGGCCGTTGATCATTTACATCAACAGCCACCGTTGCTTCTTACCTTTTTTTTAAAAATCCAAACGACCCTAAACCCTACCTCATTTCTCCTCAATCGCCGCCTCAGAATCCCCTTCCTCTCTCAACTCTCTCTCAACTCACCTCAAACCCTAGCCGTCGCCTCTCACTGAAACCCTAATCCATGGCTTCCCAGGCTCATCGGAGGCCTATACCAGCCTCTTATGGCTTCTGCGTGCTCATTTCTAAGATCCTATGAACACATCTTGAGGGGTTTCGACCAAGCCTTGGCTCGATGATTATTCTCCGGTCTTCTTCAACCTTTGTCCGGCCAGTCATGGGTATTCGAGTTCAACCTTTGACTCTCCTGCTCAGATCGATGGTTTCCAAAGCCTTTCTCATCACCTGGGTTTCTTGCGAAACCCTAATCTCTAAGGTTCCTTCGATTTATTTTTAGATCTGCTCCGGATCTATGTGTGTGTGAACTTTCTATGCATTTTTCTCGAAGTTTCTTTAATTTTTGCTTTCAAAAACTCTTTATTCTTCAACTAGGGTTTCATGTTAAATCTCTTCTCTGATTCTCGACATGTTTTACTATGTTTTGGTTGTGATGTTTTCTATCTGAGTTAGCATGTTGAAAACCCTAATTTTTTGGGATTTTGCTTGAGTTTCTTAGTCTGTTTGTTAATATTCGTTTGATTTACCTTATTTTTTTGTATCTGAGTTAGCACATTAAAAACCCTAATTTTTGGGGTTTATCCGAGATTCTGGATCTGTTTATTTGTTTATCTGCTTATTTCCTCTAAACTCGATTGATTTTGAAAATCCTAGTTTCTTTGGGGACTATTCGATTTCTTTGAAGTTGTTCAATGTGATTCCTTTACTTCAACTCTCTTTTCTTCATGTGACTCTTTTGGTTCTGAGTTCTTACTACCTGTCAAACTCAACTATGATTTTCACTCGATTCTTTGCATGCTTCTGATCTTCTTCTCTATTGCTAAACACTGAAACCTGACTATTATGCTTCGAATATTTTCTTCTGAGCTACTACTATATGTTGTTATTTTGCCATAGCTTGGCTTCACGTGTCTATTACTTGTGCATTCATTTATATACTGAGTCCCTTCTATGATTGATTTTTCAAACTCGTAATTGATTTCAAAACTCGTAATTAATTTTTACTCGCTGTCAGGGGTTAATTGATTCTCTTGCTTTGTTTGGCCCTACTAAACCCTTTCCAAAAATAAGTACAATCCTGTACTTAGACTTAAATACCTACTGTATTATTTTACTGCTCCTTTTATGGCAATAACCATTCTGCTTACAGACTGATTTTCTTTCCTTATCTTGACCCTTTTAGTATTCGTTTGAACAATAATCCCTTGATTAAAGGGAAGTCTTGTGTTAATTGATTCTGACTTGTGATTGTTTCCATGTTTGTATTAAAACTTTACTTATTACCTTACTCTTCACTCGTTTTCAAAACTATAAATACCCTACCCTGTTTTCTTTAAAAACACGAATAACTTGAGTTAAAAAATACACACTTACACTTAAAACCTTCTCTTTCTTTATTACTACTTGTGTTGTTGCTTTGTCTAGCCGGCTGAAAGCCAAGGCTAGACTGTGGACTCCTGTTTGCTTTACCTTTTCTGCACTTTGCTTCTCTACTGGTATGTCCTAGTTAATTTACAAGCCTCAACAACAACATATTTTCTTTAATTGCTCCAGTTTGTCATTCCTGTCTAATTCTGCTCATGTTTCTGCAGTCAAGATATGTTACTAGCATGCTGTAATATGTTCTCTTTCCCTTGTAAATTAATGTTTATCTATGTGTGCACTCTGTCAGTCATTTGTTATTTACTTGCTACCTTATGAATCCCAAACCCCCGTATCCCCTATATGTGTTTGTGTTCCTTTGGATGGTTTGTGTCTATGCCAGCATCAACTATTGCTGTGCATGACCAAACCAAGCCTGCTGGGGTTATACAATAAATCCTCTAATCCCTTGCCCCTTTTGAATGACTACTGATTTTGTGTAGTTTGAGATTTACTACTGCAATTGTTTTCAAAATCACCTTTACCACTTACTATTTCCAATCCAGTTTTGATAAATCTCTTTCAAACTATGTTCTGCACTTCCACTATGCTCTTAGAACTTAGGTTTTGCCCCTATTGTATGAGCCTTGCCTTGGGACACTTGATCTCCCTCTGAACTTGGACACATAAGGGCTGGCCCTTCCACACTGCACAACACAATTTTTTGATTAATATCTTGGGTGTATGCACTGTCTGGGGTTCCTAAAATCCCTTGGATCTCTGAAACACCCTAGATGAGAGAAGGCTTGGAAATCTGGATCTCGGAAGTGTCTAAATCTCATATTATTAGATACTGAGTCTAAATTAGGTTGTTCGGATGTAGCTGATGATTCTTGATGTTTTATTAATTTCAATTTATTTCTTTTGGGCTGTAATAATTTGTATAAACTCGAGGATTTAGTAAAAAGGGGAGGGGTTTACTTTTATGCACTAAGGGTAGAAATCATGCCTATAGGGATTTATTTATGATTTGTGCAACTCCACGCGTAGAGAACATGTCTATAGGATTCGACACTTGATTTCTGCAATAAAGCATTTAGATACCATGCCTATAGGAAATTGCATTGCTGCATATAATAACATCATTAGGCAAACAATTAGGATTAAACAACTAAGCATGTAGAAAATATGCCTATAGGAATCCATACTTCTGCATACAACAATGTCATTAGGCAAACAACTAGGCCTAACAACAGGGTTGCATATAGTACCATGTCTACAATACTCCTGTTTAAAAGATCTAAATCAGTTAACGCATAGAGAGAATGCCTATAGGAACTTAGAACCTGAGCCGTCTCCACTCATTCAAAATAGCATTCACTTTTTCGAAAATTAGCATTTACTAAAATTGCGGATTTTTTAGACAAATTTGCATTTTTTTTTAAACTTCTATAATTCTTTTTCCTCAAATTAGCCTTCATGTCTTCTGAAGTTTAATTCTTTTTCTGTTAAACCTTTTCAAAATAGTATACTCTTTTTTTTTGAAACTCCTCTCACTCCTTTTACTCTGTAGCTTTACTCCATAATCAGTTTTCTGTTTTAAAACCAATCATTCTATCCAACAGTTAGATAAAAGGATTAATTAATCAATCAGATCGGTTTTAGTCAACTGCATTTGAGCGAGCCTAATGTAGACTTTTCGTCTAAAAATATGTGTTGAACCAGTCCGCTTGTCGCTTTATTTAATTAAGACCAAACCAGTACGTATAAGACATGCTAAACTCTATGACTTTTATCTGATTTAAGGAGGCTTATTTGAGCCCTACTTGCTTATTTGTTCCCCCCTTTGTTTGCATTACGTGTTTTGATTGACGTCTTAGCATTTTGTCCTTTGAAAACTCCTAAAAGGCCTCAAACCCCTCCCCCTCAAGGACTAGTAGTCCAATTGCCTCCGGGGCTGATAGGATTGGGACTGGTAATAGCATGTAATAAGTAATGATACTATTCCCGCTTTAATACCTTAACTGGGTGGGGAAGGGTAGACATGGATATGATGATCACACAATAACACTATGCGTGCGATTGACTACCGGTGTTGTGTGGATTATCCATGTATTTTACAAGCCTAGGACCCTTTTTCCCTTATATAATTATTTTTCAGACTGTCGATTTTCAGTTTCTTAAAATTCTGCATTCCTATTTAATCATTAAAACTTCCCACCTCTAATTTTCACACTGCCCTTTCCTTTAAAATTTTCCGCTCATTCACTTCCTTGTTTGATAATTGGTATTCATTACTTGATCTCATTTTTCTGCATTTAGACATTCTTGCCAATAATTAAGGAGTCATCTATTCGAATTCCAGCATGTCTAATAACCTTTATGCATACCTGTTTGCAGCTTTTATGTGAAATTACCTTGTATGTTTGCTTGCTTTAAAGTCACAATTGTAACATGGCCAGGAACCACACTAGTGGATCTTGAGGGGAGCCTAACACCATCCCCGCGAGATAATTTCTATCCCTTACCCGAACTCTGGTCCTTCATCTCAAATTATCTCTTAAAGTGTCATAATGCACTATAATCATTAGGTGGCGACTCTTGAATTCCAAAAACCCAAATTCAAAAACGGGAATAAAGTTGTCTTCCCAAATGTCGTAAATCCGATTTTGCGAGAAAAAGGGGGCGTCGACAAGGATAGAAGAAGAAAACAAAAATGTTGAAAAGAAGTCACATGGCAACTCGACAATAATAAGGGCTAACATTGTTGAGGAGGCGCCACAAAATAAGAAGAGAAAGAAGGCTTCTGGACCAAAGAATTATCCAAGCAAGAAAAAGTTCAAGGGTAATTGCCACAACAGTGAAAAGTCTGTGCATAAGGCTTTGGATTGTTGTTCACCAAAGAATAAAAAAAATAAGAAGAATCAAGCTAACATGGTTAAAAATGTTGAAGAAATGGAGGACTTGTGTGCCATGTTGTCTGAATGTAACTTGGTAGGAAATCCTAAAGAGTGGTGGATTGATTCTGGAGCCACCCGCCATGTTTGTGCTAACAAGGTGTTATTTTCTTCTTATACCCCCCGCAGGATACGATGAGATAATTTTTATGGGAAATTCGTCTACAGCCAAAATTGAAGGAGTTGGCAAGATTGCGTTGAAGATGACATCGTGAAAAATTGTGACTCTAAAGCAAGTTCTCCATGTTCTAGAAATTTGCAAGAATCTTGTGTCTACCTCACTTCTTGTCAAAAATGGATTCAAATGTATTTTTGTTGATAATAGTGTTGTCCTAAGTAAGAATGATGTGTATGTAGGAAAAGGTTACCTGAATGAGGGCCTTTTTAAAGCTAAATAATAGGAGTTCCTGTCAATAAAGTTAATGCTTCTTCTTACTTACTTAAGTCAAACACTTGATGGCATGCAGGCATAGGTCACATCAACTTCAAAACATTACGAAAAATAATAAATTTGGAAGTATTGCCAAAATTTGATTGCATTAATTCCAAATGTAAAATATGCGTGGAATCAAAGTATGCTAAGCATCCTTATAAGTCTGTTGAAAGGAATTCAAGTCCTTTAGACTTAATTCACACAGATATGTACGACATGAAGTCAATACCATCTTGCGGTAGGAAAACGTTACTTTTATTGATGATAGTACGAGATATTGCTATGTTTATTTACTTAATAATAAAGATGAAGCAATTTATGCTTTTAAGGAATACAAGAGTGTAGTTGAAACACAACTAAACAAAAAGATCAAAATGATAAGAAGTGATAGGGGTGGTGAATATGAATCTCCTTTTGAATAAATATTTTTGAAAAATGGCATTATTGACCAAACAACAGCCCCTTACTCTTTACAATCTAATGGAATTGCGGAGAGAAAGAATCGAACGTTGAAAGAGATAATGAATGTGTTGTTGATAAGTTCTTGTTTACCACAGAACTTGTGGGGTGAAGCTATATTTACAGCTAACCGAATAATCAACTGTGTACCTCATAGTAAAACACAGTCCATTCCTTATGAAAAATGGAAAGGAAGGAAGCCCAGCTTGAAATACTTCAAAGTGTGGGGGTGTTTAGCTAAGGTACAAGTTCCTAAACCTAAAAAGGGTTTAGATAGGTCCAAAAACGATTGATTGTGTATTTATTGGATATGTAACCAATATCAAGGCATATTGTTTTCTGGTTCATAAATCAAAAAATCTCGACATCCATGTTAATACGATAATGGAATCAGATAATGTTGAATTCTTTGAAACTATTTATCCGTATAAAAAGGAAAGTGAATTGTCCTACCATAAGTTATAATGACCTCGGGAGGAAACAACAGATGGTATGCCTAATGAGGAAAATTCGAGAAGAAGTAAATGTCGAAGAAAATCTACTTCATTCGGTCAAGATTTTATGACTTTCCTGCTAGAAAATGAGCCTCGAACCTTCAAGGAAGCAATGCCTTACTCGGAAGCACAATATTAGAAAGAGGCTGTCAATAGTGAAATAGAATCCATATTGAGCAACCACACCTGAGAATTGGTTGATCTTCCTCCAGGTAACAAAATTTTGGGTTCTAAATGGATTTTCAAGAAGAAAATAAAAGACGATGGTACTATTGACAAATACAAGGCAAGACTTGTTGTCAAAAGATTTAGACAACGAGAAGGTATTGACTATTTTGACACATACTCGCCGGTAACAAGAATTACATCCATTCGAATACTAATAGCGTTAGCCACCTTGTATGGTCTTCAAATCCATCAAATGGATGTAAAAATAGCCGTCTTATATGATAATCTAGAGGAAGAAATTTACATGAACAAACCTGAAGGTTTTGTGGTTCCAGAAAAAGAAAAAAAGGTGCGTCGACTTGTTAAGTCCCTTTATGGACTAAAACAAGCACCCAAGCAATGGTATGCGAAATTTGACCAAACAATATTATCATATGGCTTTAAGATTAATGAATGTGATAAATGTATTTACATTAAGAATGTTCCAAATCATATAGTCATTGTTTGCGTATATGTTGATGATATGCTAATAATGAGCAAAGACATTGCCGACATTCAAGATACTAAGCGTATGCTTGCTAGTAAGTTTGATATGAAAGACTTAGGAGTTGCCGATGCAATTCTAGGAATTAAAATCCAGAGGACTCCTTAGGGTCTAGCTTTTTCTCAATCACATTACATAAAAAATGGTACTTAAAAAATTCAAACACTTGTAATTTAGAAGTGCAAGAACTCCAATTGACTTAAACCATCATCTTGTAAATAATAAAGGTGAAAGCACGTCTCATTAGATTATGCTCGTATGTTAGGAAGCTTAATGTATATCATGAAATGTACATGCCCTGATATAGCTTGTGCAATAAATAAACTTAATCGATTCATAAGTAATCCCAACAAACATCACTGGGTGGCAATGAAATGAGTTCTGGGATATTTGAAATATAACCAAGAATACGCTTTGTACTACAATAAATATCATGTGCTCATCGAAGGATATAGTGATGCAAATTGGATAACTAGGTCAATTGAAACAAAGTCCACAAATGGATATATTTTTACTGTTGGCGGAGGAGCAATATCTTGGAAGTCTTCCAAACAGACGTGCATCGCTCGCTCTATAATGGAATCAGAGTTTATAACTTTGGATAAGGCCGGTGAAAAGGCTGAATGGCTTCGAAATTTCTTAGAAGACATTCCGTTCTGGCCAAAACCTTTGGCTCCTATATGCATACGTTGCGATAGTGAGGCTGCAATAGAATCGGTAGGGAGCGTTATATATAACGGAAAGTCTCATCATATACGACGAAGACATAAAATCATTAGACAACTACTCTCTAGTAGAATTATCACTATTGATTATGTAAGATCAAAGAATAATGTGGCGGATCTACTTAAAAAAGGTCTAACTAGAGAGGGAGTTGAGAAATCATCTAAAGGAATGGGAATATGGCCGAGGACAAGTCATCATGGCAGTAACTCTACCCAGAATTTTGGATATTTTGAGATCTAGGTTCAATGAGCTCAAACAAAGTTGTGATTGACCGGTTCAACATTTTCAAAGTAAAATCTTTGGTCCCTTCTCATGATGAAGACAATGTTCAGTTACAAGGATAAAACATTACACATTCTTTAATGATTACCTAAGTTTGATGTGGTATTTATCAAATAGTGTCAATTTAGGAATCAGCTATGTAAGTGTGAAGTGGAAGCCACTTCAATGAGAATTCTGTAAGGCCAATTCTCTACGCACTTATGAAACTAGGCGGTGTTCATGGCTGAGACGAACACAACAATGAGAACCAAAAGACGGTTAAAAGTTGGCTGTGTAGCATATGGTTTTCTAGGTATATGCTAAAGTTCGACGATTTAAAGATATCAAATTTACCGATTGACCGAGTATATCCGACTTATGCTCACTACGAAAAGTTCAAAGGGAAACCTACTTATCCAGATGCAATTAATCCTTACTTGCAAATCACACAACTTTCATCTATATTCATTCTTGTTACAGTCATTCCCATTCATGTGGGGGATTGTTGGACTTTAAGCTATTGGGCTTTAAAGACTAGAAGTGTGATTTGGAAAATGGTGGGAAATAAAATGGAAAAAAATAAAAAATTTAGAAAATTTGAATCAAGTGAGCTTTGTCATTTATGAAAAATGAACTTTGTCCCTAATTGGTGAGGGTCAACTACACTTGTGTGTATAAATATAGGATCACTCTTAGAGCTCTTGAAGGAGTTGAAGAGAATGAAGCCTCGCGCCGTCATCGTCGCTCGGCTCGGCTCGGCTCGGCTCGGCTTCGGCTTCAGATTTAGATTTGGATTTGTCAAATGATCGATCGATGAGATTAATTTTTTTGACTCAAATATCTGTTCATATTATGAACAGATTAAATTCGTAAGTGTGATTTTGCTCTGTTCTTTGAGTTCGTTGGTATCCTGCAATTTGTATTGCCACTATTACAGGCAGGTTTATTCTGTTTCATTCTGGAAGGATTTAATCCATTACCTTGACAACTTGTGATGGGGTTAAAATTCCTTAAGGACGCACAAGGAAATTGTGGACTCTGAATATTTCTTATAGTTTACAATTTTTCCAATTTCTTTTAACAGTTTTTCTAATTTGTGTTTTAACACAATAACGACAAGAAGCTTAAGGAATACAAGTAATTATACTCCCAAATGAATACAAGTAATTATAAAGAGATCCCAAACTCCCGAGTATCTATTTGGATAAGTGTTTAACCTAAAAGAAATTTAATCCAGTGATCAGTAAGCCGGATAAAGTAGAAAAATGGAGGACTACAATAAAAAAGAAGGCGACAACAAGTAAAAGAAGAAATATGAGGACAACGAATGAGTGGAGAATCACAAGGTCGTAAATTTAAATTTTAATGGAGATAAAAAAAATTAAGATTATTTCTTTTCATCTATTTAAATTTTGCTGAATAGGGTTATTCGATACATATACTGGTAGAAAATAACTCATACTCCCTGTTTGGTTCAAAAGTTATTGAAACCCTTTTGAACAAATCAATCAAAGATGAAGGGGTAAATCTTAGCTAAGTGTAATAATTTCTAGAAGGAAAGACAGATAAGGTGGAGACTTCTTTGTTGATTTAATTCAACAAAATAACCTCCTTTGGAATCTTTTCGCTCGTAAGTAATATTACAACCAAAATTCGGGTCCCCTTTTACAAGGTTATTCCCTTCTATATATACAAGGAAAGAAACCCCTTTAAGTAGTAAAAGACAAACTACAAGGAATATTCATAGGAATATTCCTAATGTCCCTTAGTGTATACTGTTACAAAGGTCGTATAGTCTTTCGTCTTCCTTAAGGTCATCTCCCGCAGGATATCGAATCAAGGAGAATCCATCATTCGTACTGCTCGTCATTGGTCGTCATTGATCAAATTTGGACCCATACACTCCTCCCGTCTCATATTATCTGTTATGATTCTCTTATACACGCCCTTAAGAAAATTTAATTAGGATGGGATTTTGATTACTTTACCCTTATTTATGTCTTAATATTTAATCCTTCTTCATTGTTATTTGAATAAAGTTGTCCATAATTGAGGTGTTTACAGTATTCAAGGATAATTATTACCAAGTTTAAAAAAAATAATAATTAATTTTGTCTTAAACTTCTAAAATGATAAATAATTTGAGACAACTATTTTTAGTAACCACGACTAATAATATAAGACGGAGATGTTGGAAAAAAAAATGATAAATATGGAGAATAAACGATTTAGCTTGAGGCGTGTCAAGGACATTGTCCTTAATGATATTTTGCTCACGCCGTAATGAATAAAATTAGGCGTATGTATATCCCCCAGGATTCAACAAGCCCTTTTAGCATAAACTATGAGCACAAACAACAAAAATTGAATAAATAAAAAACCAAGCTCAAAAGAAAAAGGAGAAGAAAACTTTTTTACTTTTTCCATCCACAACTCAAAGTAACACATCAGAAAAAAAAAAAAAAAAAAATATATATATATATATATATATATATATATATATATATATATATATATATATATAATCCAAAAATTTTAACTTCAGATTGTAAGCAACATCTTAAACATCATTATAAGCCATTCAAATGGATGTTACAAATTAAAGGCATTAAGGCTAATAAAATAATCAAATTCAATTTGTTAAGTTTGAATTCAAGCTTATCAACTTTCAGTTACATATATTAAAGAGATATATTCAAAATAATTAATATAATAAAAACTCATTAGCATAACTGTAAAAAAATAAACCTAAATAGAAAATTTAATATATACTATATTTTTAAGTTATAAAAATTATGTTTTTACCAAGAGGGAGTATAAATTTAGTCGAAATCGGCACAAATTCGTTCGGACACCACCACTATAACAAAAAAACATTCTAAAGTGGGGAGAGTAGGTAAAGGTGGAACAAGTGAGCCTACACACTGTCTTTCTAAAACATGTGGAATCAGTACCAATAATCAAATGTTGTAACAAATAAATTGGCATTTGTTAGTAATTTATTACCCACCGACAACTCTGGGTTGTTGTTCACCAAGACGATGTTTAATTGTTTATGTATTTTAATAGTATAAGGTTGACACGTAGTCAAAATGCACTAATATTGTAATCAACCATAACAAAATCAGTATCTGATTGACTAATTATGCCTAATACTCTTCCAATTCACAATAATTGTCCAATTTACTTTTAGTACATCCATTAAGAAAATATTAAATTTTATACAAAAATACCTACTATGACTAAACTACCCCTAATTAAACATTTAATGTGAGGAGTAAGAAAACTTTTTAGGGATATGTACGCAGGGGTTCTTTTGTAAAAACAAATTGAATTCTTTCTTAATTACATAACTAGACACTTATTTTGAACGAAAATAAAAAAGCAAACTGGACACTTATTGTGAACCGGAGAGAGTATACTATACTTTTAATGAAAAGCCGAATCACGGGATTCTTAATAGAAAACTCTCATTGAATTTTCCAAAAAGAAAAAGGCAAAAAGGGTTCTTGGGATTACTTGGGTGAGTATTTTGTGGAGCTGCTCGAACACTTTTTCTTCTTTCTTCGTTTTTGTACATTGTAAGATTAACACTCTTTATTTAGTGTTATGAACAAGAAAGCATAATTAACACGTGTGAGATCCAAAATTTAACTTTCAAATTTTTTTATTGTTTAAAATTATCCTCCATGTTAGAGACCTTTAGAAATAAGGCCAAAAATAAAAGTTGTTTACTCTGAAATTTGGATAACAATTAAACTTAAATTTTAAGGACACGTGATTTTACCTAATATCAATTGATAAATATAAAGATTAGTAATAGAAATTAACAATAAGATAAATCAAACGAGTGTTTGAATGAAATTCAGCCCTCGAGCTCGGATACCCTCAAGCTGATTGGTATAAGAACAGTTAAAAATATAAGCAAACTAATGAACAAGAGTATAAATTAAAGAGAAAGTGTTATATTGCTTCGATATCTCATATTGTAAGTGCCCTACAAATGATTGAGACTCCTCTTTATGTATTAGATGAATTCTAATTATGGTATAACTCTAATTACAGAAGAAAATCCCATGAGTAGCTAGTTAACCGTCCTTGATTTGATCCGTTCTGAGATTTCCGCCATGATCTCCGACCAGTCATGGATATCTCGCCTCCCTGTTATTATGCAACCTTCGATCTTACTCGATATCTGTCTCATTTGGTCTCAATCACTACCGGCTTCGATCTTGATATGTACCTCGAATCTCGAACTCGGTACCTTATCCTCATGCCTCGATCCGATCTATCGGGGGCGGATTTACATGGTGGCAAGCGATGTCACGGGACACCGCTTCATCAATTTTTTTTACTATTTATATACATAAAAATAATAAGTAAAACAGAAATACAAGATAAAACCATTAAAAGTGACACCACTTGCAACAAAACATCTTAGTAGTCTAGTGGTTGTTAGCTTCAAGTATTATGTGAGAGGTCTTGGGTTTGAACTCTCTTGGTTCCACAAAGCATTTTTTTGACTATTACAACCCCTTTACTAGAAATAGTGACACCACTTATGAAAAATTCGGCGTACGCCACTGCGATCTATTACGGGACCGATCTTCGATCCTTCATACCGATCTCGATAAATCAGTAAAATTGAATGGGTCCGATTTTAACCGTACACAAAACTTTTTCCTAATGATGGGATAATATCAAACCAAAAGTTTAACATAATAGTACTGCTCAATTTCGAGTAGCAAATTTGATCCTTTTTCTAAGAAGAAATTTGACTTCAACGATGGGCAGCAAAACAAAGGCACTAGCTATAACCAGATTTAAGACAAAGATTAGTTCACTACGGTCACTATTTTTATGGCAATACATGCGTTTTCTATTATTTAGAATATACATTTTAAAATTTTATAAATATATGTAGATTAAGCCTGTCACATCACATAATCTGCTAGACTATTTCCAACTTATTATTTTGAGGATTATATAGTGTAAGGGACATTCACATGTCTATGTGAAACTAATGTTGCAAAATGACAAAAAATTTATCTGCCATCTACCCAGTAGAATTTCATTATCTTACCATTGGAGAGTGATTAATGAGATAATTAGAATCTAGCTTAACAAGAGGCCGTATCGAGAACAAATCATTGTTCTTTATCACACGTGTCTACCAATCCCAGAATTGGCAGTTCCCATTCTGAATTCTCACCTCACATTACAACCGGTACGAAAGTGAGGTGGATTCCATACTTAAATTTTATGAATTTAATTTTTTAAATTTTAAAATTACAAGTTTATATATAATATTTATTATTATTTTAATAGATTTTTACACATAAATTTATGAATTTAATTAAACCTGTCACCTTATTACTACATACCCCTAACCATTGACGAAGCCATCTTATTGTTTGGCTCAAAAAATATAAAAACTTTTTTGAACAAATCAATCAAAGATGAAGAGTTAAATCTTAGCCAAATGTAATCAATTCCAGATCGAAATGTTAATGACAACAATACTACCCGAGATGAAAGAGGTATGATAGATCTTATTAAAATTGAATATTGTCGTTCTCGTTAATTGACGAGAAAGTAGATTTACATGTATTCTTTGGGATCTTTTCCCCATTTTCTAACATACAAAGAAGGGCTTTTTTGGTTCCCTTTTTTCTTGGAGAATCCCCCCTCCCCAGTTGAGGGCCTTTCTTGACTATATATAGTCGAAGTCACTTTACCCGTTGCTTGATTTGATGTTTTCTCGTCACTGATATATCTTAGTCGTGACTTTAGGTGTTGCCTTTTTCGGTTTGTCGGGTATCTCAGAGGAGAAAAGGAGTGAGCTTTGTTGATTTTCACCGCCTGGTTATCAAAGCGGGGTGTCGGGCAACTTGGTCGTGATGGTCAGATTTTGACCAATACAGTTAGTCCCTCCATCTGTCGGGGTCGTCCTATGTTGGTCTCGGTAGATAGATCATGTTCTTTACGAGGTCGAGAGAAATCTGACCTACAACTCTTCATTCCTTAGTCACATTTTGTGGGCTTAAGGCGGAATGGTGGTGTCTCTTCAATCCTGAGAAACGTTGACTGTTTCGAAATGGAGATGTCGGTTGGTGCTGAAACGTTGGTTCGTGGTTACCACCATTATGACACACGTTTATGGGGGGATTGAAACATTTCATGCTCTACTAGATCTGAATGGCAATTCTTGGGTTTCGTGCTCGGGGAATTTTTGTCTCTTATAAATAGAAGAAACTTGTCATTTTATGGATTCACTTCATCTTTCGCTTGAGAGAATTCTTCAGATATAGCTTTTACCGATATTTCGAATTTCTGCTCATCTTCTTGCTCGCTGAAATCTTTCACTTCTTCTTTTTATTACTTCTTTTGGAGCGTTCTCTGCTACAAAGAATGGCGGGTGATTTCCCTCAAGATAACCTTCCTGCCGTTACTCCAGTACCGGAGAGTTCTGTTCAGGTCACCGGAGGGGCGGATGCGGCGGAGGATGAGGAAATTCCTTCAGTGATAGAGATCTTGCCTCGTCTGGGGAGAGAGGCGACTGACTTCAGCTCAGGTGGCGGAGCGGAGCCGGAACATGTCCGTTCTATTGTAAAGGAGAGGGGGATTGCAGAGCTGAAAGAAAGGTGGGGAATACTCGATTATGTCGATATGCGGCCGGTCGAGGGAGGGGGGGACATAGTTCACTTCGATCATCCCGGGTACTGCGTGTTATACGCCTACCCCTTCATTGTAGGGTACACCCTCCCTCTTCCCATGTTGGTGGTAGATTTTTTCCGTTTCTACGAAGTGTGCCCCGCACAACTTTCACCTTATTTGTACAAGCTATTTCTTATGCTGCTCAAGTATGCGGAGCTCGCCGATCGTGCGGTCACCATGAACCACATGCTTAGCATTTTTGCTCCTCAATTGATTCGAGGTTCGATGATTCATATGCGTCCTCGGGGGTCGAGGAGCCTGGTGGTCAAGATGGACGACAAGACCAATCGTCGTTTCTACGAGAACTACTTTTATGTGTGGACCGACCACATTGTGGCAGACCCAACATGATTCCCTGAGAGATGAAACTTCGCACGTAAGTTTGCATTTTTAGTTAGCGAAATGTTCGACCATTTTTTGCGAGTATTAAACTGTCCCGTCTTTGCAGCTGAGAGATTTCCCCCGCCGCCTGTCGAAGGGATTCGTGAGTGGGTGGAGGCCATTCTTCCCCATACAGTAGAAATTCGCACATGGTCGACCTTCCATAAGAGGTTTGGACACAGACCCTTTAAAGGTAAGATGACGCCTTTATCTAGTGTTCTCTCTTGTCTTTCGTTTTTGTTTAGCCTCTTATGCATCGTGCGTCGTTGCCAGGGAGGGTGCGGAGAACAAGGGCCCCTCAGCTAGCTTTTTTCCAATCTGCCGCATCTGCTCGCCTTATCTCAGTATCCATTGTACGACCTTCCTCAAGGACTGCTTCAGTTGAATCTGCGGCTTTACTTACTCCAGTGAGGGTCGCTTCCCAGGAAGAGGTCCCGACCAATGTCGTTCACCCAACGGACGAGTCACCGTCTACTAGACAGGCAGAGGGGCCATCGAAGAGATTGAGAGTAAAATTTGAGACGGTTCCCCTGACAGTGATTCATCTGGACGACTCTCCCCCGATGGGCTCCGGAGAGGGTGTTATTGCGGCTCCCTCTATAGGGGCAAAGAAATCCATTGGGGTTTCCGGTGCCGATGATCAGTAATTGGGAACCCCTGCCGCCGTCTTGGCTCGATCGGAAGTCGTTGTCGCTATTGATGATCAACACCCTATCGTGGTAGAGAATTAGACTTCTGGGACCATTTTTGTGACTTCAGACGTGCCCTTATCTTCTGCAGCAGGTCGTTGCTCCTCTTCAGCAACAGATAGGGGAAAAGGCATGGTGATTGATGACTATAAGTCGGAGTCAGATCGATGTTAGGATGTTCTAGGAGGGTCTTACTCGTTCGGTGGTTAATGCGGGGGGCTCAGCCCGTATCCTTTAGATCCCTTCCGGCGTTAATCTCTTGGCGGAGGGGGAAGAGTTGGTGCCGCAATTCAGCCTGTTATGCTCTGATGCTGAGAATGAGTCCTTTCGGGATGTTCTTCATGCTGAGTTGAGGGATGAGGTGGCCATTATGGGCTTAAGGGTACGTTACATTCTGTTTTCGCTTTATGCTTTCGCTCTTTCTGAAAATACTTGTTTAATCCCCCCTTTGCATTTTCGAGACATACATGGTGGAAGTGAGCATTCGCGGGGCCAACATCCGGGCGAGGGTCTTCTTGAAGATGCTGGAGAAATACTGTCACTACCTTGGCAGGTGTCGCGAAATGCATGAGCAGCTGAGAGCGGATCCCCGCAATCGGGCTCTTGGTGAGGAGTTGGAGAAAAGAGACCAGGAATTGATGCAGACCATCTGCAGCAAGAGCGAACTCGAGGAGCAACTTCGCCTTAAGGACAAGGAGCTCGAGATAGGTAAGGGGATCAGAGTGGATTGTGAGAACTTACAGGGTAGGTTGAGGTTGAGGTTGATGCAGTCGGAGATGGACCAGAAATTGGTCAAGGTCGAGGCGATGAGCATGGAGTGGATGAGAAAATTGACCACAATGGAGAGCAATGTCACTGGATTGGAAAACATTGAGAGTGCCTGGTCCGAGGCTTTGGCGAGGGCGACGGCCCTGGAGAACACTATCCGCGCACTTCAATCCGAACAGGAATCGGAGAAGGCGACAGCTACCCTCAGGGAGGCGAGGCTCGGGGAGCGCATAGGTGTGATTGATTAGGAGGTATATGTTCTGGGAGACCGAGTCACGGACCTGGAGGCAGAAAATGAGCGATTAAGGGCTCAGGTTGAGTCGTCTTCTACTGCCGTTCCTCGCCAAATGCACGAGCTCTGGGTTTATGCTAAAGCCCAGCGGGATATATTTAAGAATTTATGGGAGGCGAGTACCGTGGCTGAGGCGGCTTATGAAGAAGCACGAGCGAAAGCTCGGGACGATCGCATTAACTGTGGATATGATGCAGTGACGCCCGAAGCTGATGGGGATGGGGATGGGGATGCGGATGATGGTGATGGAGAACCTCTTGGAGACGGTGATTATAGTGGTAATGGTAACGACGGTGATGATGCTGAATGATAGATGTGGCCCCCTATTTTTCTTTTTAATTTCCTTTTATTCGTTGACTGTCATTTGTCCGTTCGTTTTTCTATTTTTTTTCTTTGGGTTGGCCTGAGCCGTATGTAAGCAGTGGCAGCCTGCACTGTGGCTTTGCATAAATAAAAGTTCTTTTCTTTGCAGTTGGCCTTGTATTTCACTTTTTATTTCACCTGTTCACGATTTTAGTGTAAGACAGAGGCTCGTTTGATGAGTGTAAGACAGAGGATCGTCTGATGAGTCAGAGGCTCGTCTTATGAGTCCCAATTTTTTTTAATTTTTCCAGTCGTTATCGACCTTTAGGGGGGCCATTTTGAACTTATAAAAATGTCCGCCCGTCGTCATTCGATCGAGGTCGAACTCTTCTTTTCATTTGGCGAAGGCCCTTGAGCTTAAAGGGTGTTATTTCGAACTTATCGAAATAGCTGCCCGTTGTCGTTTGATCGAGGTCGAACTCTTCTTTTTATTTGGCGAAGTCCCTTAGCCTTAAAGGGTGTTATTTTGAACTTATCGAAATGGCGTCCTGTCGTCGTTCTATCGAGGTCGAACTCTTCTTTTCATTTGGAGAAGGCCCTTAGCCTTAAAGGGTGTTATTTCGAACTTATCGAAATAGCAGCCCATCGTCGTTCGATCGAGGTCGAACTTCTCTTTTCATTTGGCGAAGGCCCTTGGCCTTAAAGGGTGTTATTTTGAACTTATCGAAATAGCAGCCCGTCGTCGTTCGATCGAGGTCGAACTTCTCTTTTCATTTGGCGAAGGCCTTGGACTTAAAGGGTGTTATTTCGAACTTACCGAAATAGCATCCCGTCGTCGTTCGATCGAGGTCGAACTTCTCTTTTCATTTGGCAAAGGCCCTTGACTTTAAAGGGTGTTATTTCAAACTTATCGAAATAGCAGCCCCCCGTCGTTCGATTGAGGTCGAACTTCTCTTTTCATTTGGCGAAGGCCCTTAGCCTTAAAGGGTGTTATTTCGAACTTATCAAAATAGTAGCCCGTCGTCGTTCGATCGAGGTCGAACTCTTCTTTTCATTTGGCGAAGGCCCTTAGCCTTAAAGGGTGTTATTTCGAACTTATCGAAATAGCAGCCCATCGTCGTTTTATCGAGGTCGAGCTTCTCTTTTCATTTGGTGAAGGCCCTTGGCCTTAAAGGGTGTTATTTTGAACTTATCGAAATAGCATCCTGTCGTCGTTCGATCGAGGTCGAACTTCTCTTTTCATTTGGCGAAGGCCCCTGACCTTAATGAGTGTTATTTCGAACTTATCGAAATAGCAGCATGTCGTCCTTCGGTCGAGGTCGAACTTCTCTTTTCATTTGGCGAAGGCCCTTGGCCTTAAAGGATGTTATTTCAAACTTACCGAAATAGCATCTTGTCATCGTTCGATCGAGGTCGAACTTCTCTTTTCATTTGGCGAAGGCCATTGGCCTTAAAGGGTGTTATTTTGAACTTATCGAATAGCAGCCCGTCGTTGTTCGATAGAGGTCGAACTTCACTTTTCATTTGGCGAAAGCCTTTGTCCTTAAAGGGTGTTATTTCGAACTTATCGAAATAGAAGCCCGTCGTTCGAGGTCGAAGTTATCTTTTCACTTGGCCTTAAAGGGTATTATTTCGAACTTATCGAAATAGCAGCATGTCGTCATTCAATCGAGGTCGAACTTCTCTTTTTATTTAGAGAAGGCCCTTGGCCTTAAAGGGTGTTATTTCGAACTTATTGAAATAACAGTCCGTCGTCGTTCGATCGAGGTCGAACTTCTCTTTCCATTTGGCGAAGGCCCTTGGCCTTAAAGGGTGTTATTTCGAACTTACCGAAATAGCATCCCATCATCGTTCGATCGAGGTCGAACTTCTCTTTTCATTTGGCTAAGGCCCTTGGCCTTAAAGGGTGTTATTTTGAACTTATCGAAATAGCAGCCCGTCGTCGTTCGACCGATGTCGAACTTTTCTTTTCATTTGGCGAAGACCCTTGGCCTTAAAGAGTGTTATTTCAAACTCATCGAAATAGCGTCCTGTCGTCGTTCGATTGAGGTCGAACTCTTTTTTTCATTTGGCGAAGGCCCTTAGCCTTAAAGGGAGTTATTTCGAACTTATCGAAATAGCATCCTATTGTTGTTACTGTTCCTGGAGAGTTGGGCATCTTTCCTGGGAGTCTCAGTCCGTTTTGTATCGCTTGCGCCGGACGATGCAAAGCTGGTGAATACGAGGTGTTACTGCTTTGTTTTCAGGTACATACAGTGTATGCCTTATCCTTTTCTTGTGTGACTCCTGTCGTCCACCTTAGAGATGTTGCTGGAAGGAGGTATTTCAGTTGTGTTGAGGCCATTTTTGCCCTTCAATCGAAATTTTCGTGTGTGCATTCGTCCGCACGGGGCTTATATGCTTGCATGGACAAAGAGTGGGAGGTGAAGATGAGATATTCTCCGCTCCCGCTCGGTGGTCCGGTGGGAGAATGCAGGTTGGTAACATCGTTTGTTTCGTTTAGTATATCGATGGTTGATGGGGTGAAGATTTCTGAGCCCGGCTATCTTCTTTGGCTCTTCTTCCTTCCCTATGCTGCTCTCGTGTCTCACGTGGGTTGGGTCTTTTCTCTGCGCTCCTTTTGATGAGCGATAGTATTTTTGGTTTCGATCTAGGAGAAACTAGGAAATTCTCACTAAGAAATCTCCACAGATGACGCCAAAATTGTTTGGCTCAAAAGATATAAATTTTTTTTGAACAAATCAATCAAAGATGAAGGGGTAAATCTTAGCCAAATTTAATCAATTCCAGATCGAAATGTTAACGACAACAATAATACTCGAGACGAAAGAGGTATGATAGATCTTATTAAGATTGAATATTGTCTTTCTCATTAGTTGATGAGAAAGTAGATTTACATGTATTCTTTGGGATCTTTTTTCCATTTTCTAAGAGACAAAGAAGGGGCTTTTTGGTTCCCTTTTTTCTCGGAGAATCCCCCCTCCCTAGTTGAGGGCTTTTCTTGACTATATATAGTCGAAGTCACTTTACCCGTTGCTTGACTCGATGCTTTTTCGTCACTGACGTATCCTAGTCGTGACTTTAGGTGTTGCCTTTTCCGATTTGTCGGGTATCTCAGAGGAAAAATGGAGTCGGCTCCTCTGATTTTCACCACTTGGTTATCAAAGTGGGGTGTCGGGCAACTTAATCGTGATGGTCAGATTTTGATCAATACACTTATAACAAGGGGTGTCCCTTTCGCTGGAAAAATATTAGTATTAGGTAGGTAAAGTTCTTTTATTTATGTATATTTTTATATGCTAAATCCTCTTAATTTTCGTAATATTTATTTTTTAATTTATTGTCACTCTGAACAAAAAATCTGGCTCGGTTACTGTACCTAACGAAAGAAAAGTTGGACTACTCATTCTATCACCACTATCAGCAGTAACATAATTTCCACTTTTCATGCAAAACATTCAGTAATATCATTTCCTAAATAATACCCAGAAATCTAAACGGCAAAAATGCCTGCTATTTATAGTTTCGAGCCGACAATGTTAATAGGAGTACTGTTTATAATTGAATAAAAATAATTTAAAAAACAAAAATCTTATCTGTCTAGCCAAATAATACCATTTTGCATTGAAAGAATTGATATAAGCTCATCCTCTGTAGTCTGCAATAATGCTAACTGCTTAAAGCCGTCCCACTTACAGAGAATGATGAACAACACGACGATATTACAACGTCATAATTAATTATTACAAAACAAACCTTAACGTTAACAGTGTACAGGTGTCGTGTCGTCTCCGGCCTATAATAACTTCATCCTCTTTGATTCCCTTTTCAGTTTTCATATTAATTCTTTAAAGCAAACTGCTACAATAATAATATACCTGAAAAGTGTCTGATTTTATTGTATTTTGTGGGTAAAGAAGAAAGAATTTTGATTAAAAGCATCATCTGAACTGAAGCAACCGTAAAAGCTGCAAAAGCAAAACCCCAAAAAACTCAGCTTCTAAGAAACAACTTTAAATACTTACATTGTTAGTATAAATATTAGGAGTCTGGTTCCGGTGATAAATGAGTTGATCGGAAAATCAAGAATAATGGGTTTATCAGTAATGCTAGTGTTTGGAGTGGTGGTGTTGCATTGTTTGGTGATGACGTCATTTGCCGCCAATGTGACGTATGATCACCGGGCATTGGTCATCGACGGCCAGCGTAGAGTTCTGATCTCCGGCTCCATACATTACCCTCGCAGTACTCCTGATGTGAGCCTTTCTAGCTACTTTTTCTCTCTTCTATGTGTGTGTGTGTGTTTTAGTTTTCATCTATTGTTTGTGTTTAGAGAGGTTTTACTTGCTTTTTTCTCCAATTTGCATTTTTTTCTTAAAACGATTCATTTTTTATTTTGAAATAATATGCAGATGTGGCCAGACCTTATACAGAAATCTAAAGATGGAGGGTTGGATGTAATAGAGACATATGTTTTCTGGAACATACATGAACCTGTTAGAAATCAGGTAATTGTGTTTGCTATTCTTTGCTTCAGTATGGACTAACAAGGAAAGAATGAAAGTTCCTACCTTTTCTCACTGTTTCTTTATCTTGAGCCAAGTACTTGATCTCATTGAACAAATAAAGTAGTGAATCTTTTCTTTTCTTTTTAATAAATTTAGAAATCTTGAACTAAACAAAATCTATGTTGCTCGGGTTTTCCGAAAATGTTGCCGACCCCGTTGGGTCCTTCCAGAATTGGAGTATCCGACACGCACCCAACGACATTTTTGAAGAATCCGAGCAACATAAGACAAAATTGATTGAAAACTTGAGAAGTCCATTTTGAGTGTCAAGGAGTGATTTTCCATTTGAAGAAAAGAACAGAAAAGGATGGAAAATGGAAGAACTGATAAGATGAACACATTTGCAGTATGATTTTGAAGGAAGGAAAGATTTGGTTAAATTTGTGAAGTTGGTGGGTAAAGCTGGCTTATATGCTCATATAAGGATTGGGCCTTATGTTTGTGCAGAATGGAACTATGGGTAACTTTTCTTTTTTCCTATTTTTCAAATCAATGATTGCATTGTTTGTAATTTATTGATTTTGTTTTTTTTGTTCTTCCTTTACTGATAATCAGCGGTTTCAATCTATTTTGAGACAGTGGGTTTCCTCTTTGGTTGCATTTCATTCCTGGAGTTGAATTTCGAACTGATAATGAACCATTCAAGGTTTTCCCTTATCCTTATTAGTTATTTTCCTCGGGATACTGGTTTGCTGAGTTCATTAACATGAGGGCTTCCTGTTGCAGGCAGAAATGAAGCGATTTACCGCCAAAATTGTTGACATGATCAAGCAAGAAAATCTTTATGCATCCCAAGGGGGACCGGTTATTTTGTCTCAGGTTAGTTTATCATAGTGATTTAATACACTTCGGAGTACTAAGAAACTATCCGATATTGGTTTCTCTTTGATATAGTTTGAGTAAAGATGCTTCATTGACCAAGCAGATAGAAAATGAATACGGCAATGGTGATATTGAGTCTCGTTATGGTCCTCGTGCCAAACCTTATGTCAACTGGGCAGCAAAAATGGCTACATCGTTGGATACAGGAGTGCCATGGGTTATGTGCCAGCAACCAGATGCCCCTGATCCCATAGTGAGTTTCCCGTCTTTCCCTTGTGCTTTATTCATAGAAAAATCACCTTGAGAACTTTTGATGGACTACCAAAAGTTTGTGCGTGCTTTGATAATGACAGATAAACACTTGCAATGGATTCTATTGTGACCAATTCAAGCAGAATTCTGATAAGACACCCAAGATGTGGACGGAGAATTGGACTGGATGGTAATTCATTTAGTTTTTAGTCCTTTAATATGCAGGTCCAATACCTGCTGATACTAATTTAAAATGTTTCTGAAATTGCCCTTACTGAGTGAGTCCTCTCTTTTTGAATTGTTGGTACATTAGGTTTCTTTCTTTTGGTGGTGCTGTCCCTTACAGACCTGTGGAAGACATTGCTTTTGCTGTGGCTCGATTTTTCCAGCGAGGTGGAACCTTTCAGAATTATTACATGGTACTGTATCAATTTCTAACTGAGTGACTCCGGCTTCTTTATCTGTAGCACTCTACTGCAATGACAGCTGAACTGAATCTTAAAATGATATTTACTGCCTTTGAACAGTACCACGGGGGAACTAACTTCGGCCGAACCAGTGGTGGACCCTTTATTTCAACTAGCTATGACTATGATGCTCCTTTAGATGAGTACGGTATGTTTACTCTCTTTCTTGATTGCTTATCACTTCACTTGCATATGTTCAAGTGTATTCTCCATTGCTTATATCACGATGTCAAACCATTCCATTCTTCGATTTTGATACATAGCTAAGGTTAAAGTTTAATTGAGAAATGCAGGCCTTATAAGACAACCAAAGTGGGGTCACTTGAAAGATCTCCATAAAGCCATAAAGCTGTGCGAGGCTGCAATGGTGACAACTGATCCAACTATCACTTCTCCAGGCTCTAACATAGAGGTATATTCAGAATGAATGTACAGATAATATTACATTTTCAGGAGAGCTTCACAGTATATCTTACAAACTTCGTTTTCTCTTTCAGGTCAGTGTTTATAAAACTGGATCGGTGTGTGCTGCATTTCTTGCCAATGTGGGTACGCAGTCTGATGCAGCCGTGACTTTCAATGGAAATTCATATCATTTGCCTCCTTGGTCCGTGAGCATCTTACCTGATTGCAAAAATGTGGCATTTAGTACTGCAAAGGTTTGGTTCATAATCTTGTCCACTTTGAAACTTAAAAACTTAGCTATGTGCCAATCAATCTGCTTCCATGAATTGTCTGTCTTTCCTTCTCGATTTCTTATTGGCGTCCGCACGTGAAAGTTGATAAAGTTGCAGTTCCATTCACTTTCTTTTCATATGTTAAAATTAAAGCAAGTACATTCTTTCCTTCCACATCCTATTGTAAAGCCTAGTGTATGATAATGCCAGATTAGCATTCTTTGCCTTGTGAGGTTAAGGTTTGCGCATTTCATTTCATAATGGCCAGTCTGGAGGTCAATGGTTTTGAGCAGGTGCTGTCTTTGTATTCTTTCATTCACTCTTTTCTTTTTAACAGGATATATAAAGGAATTAGAGTGCTTTCCAACTTGAAAATCTATGACACACATCTTGAATTAAATGAAAAACCATATCTGTTTACAGTTAGTTATAAGTTGATTGTAAAAGGAATTGACTCTCTGCGACATTAAGTGGGAAGAGCAAAAGCATAACAGCCTTTATCATTATTCTATCAAACCAAAGTATCCTCCGTAAATCTGCAACTCATATGCTACTAATGGGACCTGGTTAATCTCTCAAACGACAAAGAGAAAAATGATACTACCATTATTGGTACAAACCTCCTGATTGATAGAGGAAATTAGAGTTGGAGAATTACATTTATGTGTGCTCTTCTAAGCTGATGGTTTTACGTTTCTTGGTGACAGATTAACTCGATGTCAACAATCTCAAAGTTTGTTACTCAGTCTATGGAAGCTGATGGTTCTGGCACATCCTTGTCAGGTTGGACTTGGGTTAATGAGCCTGTAGGTATCTCAAGTGATAACGCGTTCACAAAAACGGGTTTGATGGAGCAGATAAATATTACAGCAGATAAAAGTGATTATCTTTGGTACTCTCTGAGGTAAAAGCAGATAAATACTACAGCTAATTACATCATATCCACTTTCTTAGTTTCTAATCAGTAATCAGTTGCATTTCTAGAGAATATCTAGTGTTCTGTGTTTGCACTCATGATTGTGACCTGCTCTGAATTTCGTCATTCTGAAATCATTTCCAACTTTTCTTCCAGTGTTAATGTAAAAAATGATGAGCCTTTCCTTCAAGATGGATCTCAAACAGTACTTCATGTGGAATCACTTGGCCATGTTCTTCATGCTTTCATTAACGGAAAGCTATCAGGTAACGAGAACGAATCACGTTTGATGAATAGATACTAGTTGCCTAAAACGAAGAAAATATACTGTCATAAGTTATCTTATGGACTGATACATGGAGTTCCATACATCCATAAATAAAGCTATAACGATTTATAGTAGATTATTCAAAGTGCCGACTCGAAAAATTTGCTGAAGCATATTAAGTGATGATATTGCATTTAGCATGTTTCTTGTAGTTTGTTGAAAGTAGCAGATGAGTCATCCTTGTGTGGAACTATAGATAGGCACATTTTCACTGCGGTCTAGTATAAGTTTTATGGTATAAAGTTGCTTTACTTTGGTTAACATTTGCCACACTTTGTGATTGTTTGTAGGAAGTGGGAAAGGAAACAGTGGAAATTCTAAAGTTACAATTGATGTTCCTGTCACCCTTGTACCTGGAGAAAACAAAATCGACCTGTTGAGTGTGACTGTGGGGCTTCAGGTGTGAATTTTGGTTTCTCCAATCAGATTGAGTGGAAGATTTGTCATCGCCACATATTCTCTGCTATTTGGTTCATGATTATTAACTTTTAATATGTATGAAGAACTTCACATTGTTGTATGTTCCATTTTAGAAGCATGATCTATCTAATACACATCTGGTATTTGACTCCAGAACTATGGAGCATTCTTTGATCTTAAGGGAGCAGGTATTACCGGTCCTGTGCAATTGAAAGGCTTCAAAAATGGCTCTACTATTGATCTTTCGTCAAAGCAATGGACATATCAGGTTAACACAGCTTTCTAAATACCATAAGATAGGTTCAATAGTATTTGTTTCCATTATTAGATATTTCATTTCCTTCTATGTTTTCAGCGAATATCTGGGGTTTTTATTCTGAAGGATAATTGCATTGACTTTGCCTGTCATGTTGTACTGTGTTGTTCAGGTTGGATTGAAAGGAGAAGAACTGGGGTTATCTGATGGAAGTTCTTCGCTTTGGAAGTCACAATCTGCATTGCCTACAAACCAACCATTAATATGGTATAAGGTAATACTGTCTTTTTTATTTCAGATATATATATATATATGTGCAATTTCAGGATAAATTTGAACATTTGCGACTAAGGCACATCAGCTATGTAACCTTGCTGGAACATTTGCGACATAGTGAACAAAATATTCATTATGGTTTCATGCATATGTAACGCCAGTACGTGTATGTTTGTACTATTGGTGTAGTTCTGAATAACCAATGGGGATGAACATGTAACCAATTCCAATTAGAGAAAAAAATTAATGAAATCAAACATTACGTCCCAAGAGAAGGGTGAGAACAGAAAAACAGAAACAGCGGACGAGTACTGATAAAAAAAATTAGAAAGAGCGAACGAGCACATACATTAGGAAATTTCTATATTTCTTGACAGACAAAGAACCTATGCCTCTTGTGTGGTCTACTGTAATACAAAATAAGTGATATGTCATTTCACAACATATGACTAATAGGAACTTGTTTGAAAGGACTAGTATGTCTTATTCTTTGTCTTTTCATATACTTGTGCTTGTAATTATCCTAATTAGTGCAACACTTGTCCAAATCTTTCAATAGTGACGACTAAACCACGACCTTTTTGTTCATTTAGGCAAGTTTTGATGCCCCTGCTGGAGATACCCCTCTTTCACTAGATTTTACTGGAATGGGAAAGGGTGAGGCATGGGTGAATGGACAAAGCATTGGTCGATTTTGGCCTACCAATACTGCATCAAATGGAGGTTGTACTGACTCCTGCAATTATAGAGGATCTTACAATTCTAACAAATGTCTCAAAAATTGTGGAAAACCATCCCAGCTGCTGTAAGTCTTCAGTATTATCTTAAACTTTAAGTCAAAAGTTTGCAGCGACGGTATCTAGTGGAACTTAATATCAATTCTAATTAAGCAATCTTGAAATGAAACTTTCATATATAAACTTTTGCAGATACCACGTTCCTCGTTCATGGGTGCAATCCACTGGAAATGTCATAGTGTTGTTTGAGGAAATGGGTGGGAATCCAACAAAGCTATCTTTTGCAACAAGAGAGACAAGTAGTATATGCTCCCGAGTTTCAGAGGCGCATCCACTTCCTATTGACAAGTGGACGTCGGATGACGATGCACGAAGGAAAGTAAGGCCAACGCTGTCTCTTGAGTGTCCTCGTCCTGATCAAGTCATTTCTTCAATCAAATTTGCAAGCTTTGGCACTCCTCATGGTGCATGTGGAAGCTTTAGCCATGGTCGATGCACGAGCAGCAATGCTCTTTCCCATGTAAAGAAGGTTAGATCCAGATTATTTTACAAAATAAACTGGTTAACCCCCACCCCTTCTTTTTTTCTCCAAGTAAAATATTTCTCTGATCAAATTTTAATTGCAACATCTTTACAGGCTTGCATTGGATCAAAACGCTGTAGTCTTGGAGTTTCAATAGATGTATTTGGTGACCCATGTATAGGAGTCACAAAAAGTTTAGCTGTAGAAGCTTCCTGTTCGTGATGCATCATAGAACGGTTGGACCAGGCGAAAGCCTCTTACTGAAGTAAGTGTAGAAGTGGTAGAAGGTCAGATAAACTACAATAAATTTCAACTTCAGGAAGATATTTTATGGTCCCTATACTTCTTAGAGAAAAAGAGCACTTTGGCTTCTCTTGCCGATTTGATGATATTATGAAAAGAAGAAAAAAAAATTTGCCTCAATAACTTTTACAAGTCTAAAAACATTGCCTCATTGATGTTTCTATCAAGCAGAATATACCACATTCATAGATTGATATATCATCATTCATGGTAAACTCGAAAATTTCTATATGATTTCCGCATCCTTTATTCACATATTTCTTAGTAACATATCCAAATACAATTAGCAATAATTTAGTTAACATACAATAAAAAAACTATTGACTGAACGAAGTCCAGTACTACACTCGTTCATTAATATCTTCATCAAGATCATCATCATATTGATGCAGCACCGGCGGATCTTTGGAACCTGCATTTCTTGCAGAGAGCTGAGTGCAGTGCCGGTGTCTGATATTTGTCTTCGCCACCCATGATTGGCATCGGCACCCCTCGCTTGACTGGACTTACATAGCCTGGCTGGTAAGTCTGTCCCAGGATTCCTTCAACATCTTTGGATAGATTGAAGAACTTAAATTGTGTCTCTAGGTGAGCAAAAGCATCATCTGCTGGTATTTGATAGTTGTGAACCTTATTTTCTTTCTCACCTATTGGTACTACCTTCACATCCAATTGCAACAGTCCGGAAACTGTGACCCTCACACTGTTAAGATCATCTGTCCTTTCAACCACAACTGCTCTCTCAGCAGTTTTAACACTCCATTCAGCATCTCCATCTGTTGGGACATTAATTGTCTCACCGTTCCACTGCGCGATAAGAGCATCAATCTTGTCATCCCAGTGTGACACCTTCTTTGCTCCTAGGACTAGTGTATGGGTGTCAAACATGACTGACAATGCTTGCACCCATGTGAAGTCGCGCTTCCTTCCCTCTGGTCGAATCCCTATTAGATGTGCATTAATGTGGAGGTTGTCATCTGAGACAATGGCAAAGTCAGTATCTTTTGCTCCATGGAAGTAGAACATCACCCCGTCGCCACCCACAAATCTTGGATCATAGCATAGAGCACCATAACCATCACACTTAGGTAGTCTCCCTGTCAAAAGTAGGGAAAACAGGAGCAAACTTTGAGTTCATTTAGAGGTTCAAGAAAATAGTGACATACTACAGTGTGCTACTTTTGCTTCATAATTTTATTTAGATAGAGTTTAAGTTTCATGCATTGATGGTGTAAAAAGTGTATACACAACCAGGTCACTTATAAGGTAAATTACATGTGAATCTTTACGATAAGCATTAACTAAGCATTAACTGACAACCCGGTAAAAATGATAACTAACATGTGATGGTGTATACACAATCAGGTCATTTATAAGGTAATTACATGTGAATCTTTACGATAAGCATTTACTGATAACCTAGTAAAAATGATAACTAACATGCTATCACAGGTTAAGATTCACAGATAGTGTAGAAGATCGTTACATTGTCAGTTACACATACACACATATATATATTATATGTGTGTGTGTGCGCCATTGCAAGAGAGTAAATGAGCATGCTTACACTTGCAAGTTGTTTCACACTTGCTGGTGCAATCAATATAGCATCCTTTCTGCTTCTTGTTCTGTTTAGGCTTCCTTTGTGGGCACTCTGTTGGGCAGGTGAGGGTTCTGTAGTAGCAAATTCCCGGAACGGTGCAGAACGCTCGTTCTTGCCCTGTACCTGGCAATGGATCCAACACAACATAATCAGGATTTTCAGTGACTGCATTTTCCTGTGTGCCATCGCCTTCGGTTTGAGCAATGGTGGCTTGTGTAAAGATGGATAAGAGGAGGAGAGCTACTATTAAGAACAAGTTTCTCCTCTCCATCTTTATTATTACTCTAGCTAGAAAATGTTTGTTGAAAGATTTTTGTTCTTTTAATTTCTTCAGACTGAAGTAGCAGTTATGGTAGGAACAGGAGTTGCTGGGGTTGATATATATAAGTGTGGAAATTGGAGTTGGGACTTGGAGTTCGGCTTAATTCATGGGGTTTTAGCTTCTTTCACGTGATAAAACAACTAATGTTGCACAATATGCAATGGGCTATGAGTTTGACCAAATGAATAATGTCCTTAGAGGTTGTTTGATTGGCCACACAAGGAAAATGATTTCCTTGAGTAGAGGGTTGATCAGAAACCTCTACCCTTACAACGTAGAAGGGTAAAGCTTGCGTATACACTACTCTTCCCAGATCCATCGAGTTTGTTGTTGTTATAAAATTTCGCATAATTAATTCCATTTGTATTATTATTAATCGAATAAGAATCTCCACATTATCATTCACCACTTTATTTTCGCGCGACAATCAAATTTATATAGAAGTAGTTTGTGGACAAAATGATTTGTGATATAACGAAATAAAGATCTAAAAAAATCTCTTACATTGCTAATCTTTATGTTACAATTCTAGCATTACTAATCCGTGCATTACTTGTCTCGGAACCGAACGAACGCTATTGCGTAAGACTGATATATCACAGTAGAAAACGAGTAAAGTGTAAAGAGTTAATTTGAAGACAAATTTTTGACAATAGAAACATTCTGAAAAGATGAGCGTACGAGTGCATGGGCGGCACTTGCTTAATTTACAATAGTAATTGCATCCCTTTCTATTTTAACTTAAGGAATTCATAAAAATCTTAATTATATCTCATTTTGTCACAACGGAATTATTAGTAATTAGTCCTGATATTTAATGGTTTGCGACCCTTTTAGAGTCTGTTTGGAAAGCCACCATGTAATTGAAATTGGTGTAACTACTAGGGTAGTAATTACACAGCCTAGTAATTACTCAGTTGTGTAATTACGACGACCTGTTTGTTTGTCATAGCGTAATTACAGTGTAATTACAAGTTTATTGTTTGGTTGCACAAGTATAATTATACAGTTAGATTAAATTTTAAATTAAGTAATTATCAAGACTTAAAAGTTAATATAATAAATATATGCCTATAAATTTTTATAAGTATAAATGATATTATATTTGGTATTTAAGATGTATATTTTTCGTGAATATACATAAGTAATCATATATTTATAGCTAATATTGTAAAAATAATTTATTTATATATTTTAAATTAATAATACTTAGTTTAGATATGTACAAAAATTAAAAATATTCGTTTTTTGTAAGAACATCATGGAATTCATATTTGATAAAATAAATTAATATTTAAATCTAATGTCATAACGTTATTCAAATGTTTGACAAAACTGATCTATCAATTCTAACTAAAAAATGAACAACATGCGACGTGAGCAAATACTACTAAAACAAGTAAATTAGAACCATGAATATAACACAATTTCAAAATTCACAAAAAAATTATTTAAGCATGTGTCAAATTCCAACATAATAATAGTAAGTTCCACTATAATTTTAAATTGGGAAACATAATAAGTTTATAACCACATTCAACAATGAAATTTCACTTTAATTATATCACTCATTATATGACAAGTTTGTAAATGACTTATTATTTATAATATTAGGAGGTGTAGTTTCAAAAAATAGAATAATAAAATAAATAAAAATAAAATATAAGCAATTACATGAAATAACAAGAAATAAAGGAAGAGAAATAAAAGATAAATAATGTACAAAGAAAAATATATTTTAAAATTTTAAAAAAAAATCAGAAATTAAAAATAAAATTTAAAAAATTAAAACAATAGAAATAAAAAGTTATAAAGAAAATAAATTAAAATAAAAATAAAAAGGAAAGAAAATAAAAAATAACCTTGTAATTACACAGTGTAATTACCACCAATTCTCACATCTCCCTCGGGAATTGGAGAGTGTAATTACACTCCTCAAATTACACTCAATTCTATGCTGACCAAGTAATTACTTGGCCAAACAAACATGCCAAACTGTGTAATTACACCCAAGTACACCCAAATCCAATTCCTAGTTAGCTTTCCAAACATGCTCTTAATGAATTTCTAATTCGTCAATGATGTTTCTGTTTTCCTCCATTAAGAAAGCATATAAATTAATTTCCTCGTTATATTACAAGTTTTTAGAAAGTAAAAGTTTTTGTTCGCCCATTAATAGGCTTGAAGTAACGTGGAATAAGGAATAGTGTAATGTCTTTAACTTCTAGCTATTTAACTCCTATTTTTTTTTTTTGTTACTTAAAAAAAAAAAAAAAAACCCCTATTTTTTTTTTTCCTTTCTGAATTTATAAATCAAGATAAAAGGTTCATGATTTAGCCGAGCGTGCATAAATTTCTACTTTCTTTATATATGTGAGTTTCTTGCTTTCGGTAATACAAATTTTATATATAGGCAAGTAAGAAGCTTAATTGTCCGAAGTGTTCCTGAGCTACTTTTGTGCAGGACCTCCCTTACAGCAGGGGCGGAGGTAGAAGCCGAGCTATGGATTCGGCTGAACTTAATAAATTTTGCTCAAATAATATATTTGTATTAAGAAATTCGTTAAATATGTGTAATATTAATTTAGAAATCAATCATTAACACTTGAAGTCGTTGTTCTAAAATTCAGAACTTATAAAGATAAAATCCTAGCTCCGCCTCTGCCTTACAGTATCGAGATCACAACTTCAAGGATTTCCAGCCGACCACATGTCGATTACTAGTTCCTAACTGTGAAAAAAATAAAAGAAAACGAAGTTCTGCTCTGTTGGAAAAAAAATTTGTTTACCTAATTATCAAGAAAATTTCTTGAATGTCAAAAGGAGAAAACAAATGCAACATAGCTTCACATGGACGAAAGTCAAAGGCAGATTATTGTAGTACAAATCACGCAGCATCAAATATTATTTTTACAGCATTGGATCTCAAAAATCTAAGTAGTAGTAGGACTGTACTTATTGAAGAATTAATGAACCTATTTATGAAAATTATTCGTAAGTTTTAAAACTGAATTAAATTATTAGAAGAAAATATTACTTAAAAGTGTAGTTTTGAGATCTGAGAATGCTGTGCTTCAGATCCTAAAAAACCTACCAAAGTCAGCAGCTTAATGCTTGTAGAATTAGTAACATGGTTAATGCACTCCAACTTTGGCCTTTGTGCTGCTCACTCTTCAAATTAATGCTTTGCTTGCTTTCAACTTCTTTCTTAAAATTTAAAAAATTCCCACTATCCTTCCATCCATGTGAGGACTAATCGTTAGGGTTACAACAATAACAACAAATCTAATACAACCCCACACGGGTTCTGGGGAGGATAGTGTACGCAGATCTTGCTTGTCATGACCCATTTCTGGTAATAGGTCACGATGGCGCCTAACACCATGGTCAGGCCAGCCAAACTGCGGAAAGTATGATTTAGTCCTCATTTTAGTTTAGCCAAAGACCGTAAATTCTAAAGTTTGCAAGTAAATGATGCAGCTAGTAAAAACAATGAAGTGCTAACATAGCGATACAAATCCCAAAATAAATATCTACTACAGTATGTGTGCCAGAACCTGGTGTCACTAGCTACGGGCGACCGGTAGAGTATACACAAAATACAAAACACTGTCCTACTGTCCGAATCAGGATAGACAGAAATCAAAAATACAAGAAAGGACTCCTTCGGCCGCGAATCGGCATGAGGAAGAAGGCAGCTCACCGTAGAAGTCCCTGAGCGTGCTCACTGCTGCGCGCCCGAAATATGTCCAGCTCCACCTGCCTCAAATCCTGTACATTTAAGTACAAAAGCGTAGCATGAGTACATAAACCACATGTACTCAGTAAGTATCCCGTCTAATCTCGAAGAAATAGAGACGAGAGGTCGACTTGATACTTACTAAGGTCCAAAACAATATAATATAATAGAGTGGAATATACAATATGAAGGATTTCCAATAACACGGGTTCAACAGAAGAGTTATATTCATGCTCTTGCCTTAATTAAATTACCAGTTTCTCCTTTTACATCAAATGAGTAGTCATGTCATAACTAAGTGTAAGCATATAAATCATGCACAAACATGCCGAGGTCGATGGCCCGCTCCAACAGAAATAAATTGTGCACTGCCGAGGGTCGAGCGGCACGAACCATAGATGCATCTATTATCACCGAGGCTATCGGCCCGATCCATAATCAAGAAATATCAAGAAAAGCACAGAAGGCTCAAGTACATACAAGGGAACTCTTACCAAGGCTCAACAATTTTATATGTCCACTTTCATGCCCTCAAGTCTCTAGCAATTTATAACAATCATATTGGCAATTTAAAGTAAGAATTATTCCCCAATTAGACATGACGTGGGTCCTAAACTACCCGAACAGTTATCATATAGTAGCTACGCACGGACTCTCGTCACCTCGTACGTACATAGCCCTCGCATTTAGCAACAATTACTTATTCAAAATCCTATGGGGACAAATTCCCTCTTACAAGGTTAGAAAGGAGACTCACCTCACTCCAAAGTGCACTCCCAATATCCAAGAACGACCCAAGTCCTTAATTCGAAGCCGGACAATCCCAAACTAATCAAATGAAGCAAGAACTAGTAAGTAAAGGCTTACAAGGTTGAACTCTAGCTACTTAAGCAATTTCCTAGCCATTAACACAAGTTTCCTACATTCCGACCCCGGGCCCACGTGCTCGAATTTCGAGATTTTTCGAAGAAAGTTGTTCTCCATCACCTAAGAATCGCATATATATGATTTCTAGTTCATTACATGGCAAATTATGTGCTAAAACCTTAGTTTTCATTAAACCCTAGGCCTAGCTCAAATCTCTTGATTTTTACCCAATTTTTGGTATTAAATCTACCTAATGTTTACGTATTTGAACTAAAGATGAGTGGGGAATACTTACCTCGAAATGTTATGTTGAAACCTCCCCTTTTGAATCACCAAAATCGCCTAAGAGTTGAGAGAGATATGGAAGAAATGAGCTTAAGCTCGTATTAAAAGAGGTTCTGTCCCCAGCGATTTTCGCTTCTGCGGAAGGAATCCCGCTTCTGCTGAAAAAGGCCAAGGGGGCCTGGGCCGGTTCTGCGGTCTCAAACTCTCTTCTGCGAGTCCACTTAAGTGGAGAGCCCACCGCTTCTGCGGTTCTGGGCCTGGGGCGGATGGACCGCTTCTGCGGTTAGGGGTCCGCTTTTGCGGTTTCCCCCTGGGCTTGCCCCTTCCGCTCCTGCGATAACACGACCGCTTCTGCGGTCCCGCTTTTGCGGTCCAGGAGCCGCAGAAGCGGTTATGACAGAAGTAGCAGATGAAGTTTTTCTAAGTTTTTCAACTTCACTCGAAACTCGACCACTTGATGCTCGGGGCTCCCGATCCCCGCCCGAACATACCGACAAGTCTGAAATCATAAGACATACCTACTCGAACCCTTGAAATACTCAAAACAATGCTAATCGAGGAATCAACCCCCAAAACCAAATAAATCAATTCATTGAACTCCAAGTTCTTAATTCTCCTTCAACGGGTCAAAACGCCCTTAAACTACTCGGATTGATGCCAAATTTTACGGGTAAGTCTTAACTGATATTTCAGACTTGTACAAGTTTCGGAATTGAAATTCGAACCCGATACCTGTGAAAACAATGATTTCTTAGTTCATTTAAATATTTGAAACTCAAACTTAACAATTTTACATAAAAATTCATTATTCGGGATAGGGACCTCAGAATTTGATTCCGGGTATACGCTCAGGTCCCATATTTTCCCACGGACCCTCAAAAATTGTCAAATTACGATTCCGGGTCCGTTTTCCCAAAATGTTGATCGAAGTCAAACTTGGCCTTTTTAAAGAAACTTAAAGAAGCAACTAGGCTTAATCTTGTCCAAAAGTCTTCTAACTTCTAAACCACCCGCCCCCGCAAGTCATAAATTAGCTAAAGCAAAAGCGGAAAGTATTATTTAAGGGAACGGAGTTCGAAAATGCGAAACAACCAGTCGGGTCGTTACATTATTTGTGCATATAAATGCTAATCCAATTAGTGATAAGTTAAAGGGTGAATCTTAGTTGAACTTAATAAATTCTAAATCAAACAAAACAGAGTACTTGTATAATGGGTAGAGCTTAAGAGCATTAAATAGCGAATTTAATGTGCTATGATTGACAATAGATATGAGCATAAATGTGTGTAAATAATGATAAGGAATATAATGGGAAATGATCTACCACCCAATTATTATATGAATGCGATGTTCCTTTTCTCTGACGGTGACGTGAAAAGGCGAGAAGTCAAGGTAGATATATAATCTTGAGGTTTATGGATAAAGGTTGAACAAGCTGTACTTGAATAAACCAATGAATAATACAACTTCTTCGTACATTCTTTTGTCAACCTTTACAATATGTTCTAGTCCAAAAAGGACAGATCCCCTTTTGTTCCCTATTTCTTCCTATTTATAAGAGATTTTTCCCAAAAAACCTTTAAAAGTACATCATGTCCACTTCCGAATCTAGGCTACTGTTACTTTCTTATCTCGGCTGCCCGCTTTTGGCATCAACCTTTGTGAGAACAATCTTCAGTTGCTATATCGTGGTCGACCCCGTCCTTTGTCTTACTTATCCGTTATCGTGGTCCCCAAATTTAGACTTGTACAGTTAGTCCCTCCGCTTGTTGAGGTCGTAGCTCTGCACGTCCTCGATAAGTGGACATCATTTGTTTTTTTCATGGGAGAATTTGGCTATGGAATCGAGCGGGTCGACCAAGATCGAGAGAACGACACAACCAACGAAATCATGATTGATGTGGTTACCATGGGGTGACGTCACAACCATGCGCGTCATCATTATGCATCTTCCCGAGATAGCGTCTGCGTGCATGTCACTTTGGTTTTAGTGCCATTGACTATCCTTTGCTTCGATTCTCGTGCCATCCATCCCTATAAATAGATGATGGTTTCATTTTTTCGGAACTTTCCACAATTCTCTCCTTGCATGAACACTATTTTCCTTCGAACTTCTTTACCAGTTCCTGCTGTTAACTTTGTTACCCAGTCATTACCTCTTTCTTTAGGTTTAGTAGCACACCTTTCATCGTCGAGATGTCTCAAACCCTTCGTATTCATGACAAAGTTTCCTATGCCACTCCGTTTTCGGTGGCTCCTCCTTCCAGTGGTGAGGATCTCATGGCTGAAGAGGGTGAGAGTTTTCCTACCGCAGAGGAGTTACTTCCCAGAAACCCCTTGTCTAGAAAAGATTTCCATAAGGAGCCCGCTCCTGCTCCCATTCCGGTGATCTCCGAGACCGGGTCGTCTCATATAGCTGAACTCCGATCAACATATCATATAGCTTATCACGTCGAGATGGTTCCGGCTGGTGGTGACATTGTGGAGGTCCATAGACATGGGTACTGTGCCTTTTATGTTTACTCTTTCTTAATTGGCTATACTCTCCTTTTTCTTCCACTGGCGAAGGAATTTTGCCGGTTTTAACGTCTACCTAGCACAACTATCTCTGTATTTATTTGAAGCTTTCCTGATGCTAACTAAATACGCGGAGTTGGATGGTTGCGAGGTCGGCATCCGCCACCTATTACACTTGCTTTCACCAAGTTGTTACAGAGGTATTATGATACACCTGCATCATCGCGGGACCAAAAGGCTGGCGATTGGAATGGATGATAGGACGAATCGGAAGTTTTGGCACAAGTTTTTTTTATCAAAATCGAGCACTTGGTGTCGGACCATACTGGATTTCCCGAGCAGTGGAATCATAATCGTATGTGTTGATGGCGTACTCTTGTTATCTTCTTTCGTCCCTTTTGATTCTCATTCATTTGTGGTTTCTTTGTGTTTGTTTTTTTAGCTAAGAGGTGCGCACCCTTTCCCATTGTCAGTATTGAAGACTGGGTGGCTCGCATATACCTCTCATGGCGGGTGTCCGAGATTGGGTGGTCTTCTACAAATGTTTTGGACCGAAGGTCCCGTCTAGTAAATGTTATTCTTGTTTCGGCCTTCTGTTGTTTGCCATCATTTCTTGATATGACCCTTTTGTGGTAACATGTCGACGAGATTCCAAAAAGAAAGCTCTAATGTCGGCATTTCGCCAGGCCATTGCATCGGCAGTGATGTAATTTTCTTTGGCTGAGTCCGCCAACGGAGGCATACTCAAAATTTACCCATTACGGACTCCCCTCCTTGGTATATTGATGTATGGGATAAGATCTCTTCCCGGCCTATCTACCACCTTGTAGATGATTCGTTTAACGGAGAGGAGTCTCCGTCAAGAAAGAGGAGGATAATGGAGCTCGAAAAGACCGTCGGCACCAGAGTTGAGAAGAAAAAGGTCGTTATTTTGAGAGCGACGTCCTCACCTATGCTAGATGTAGGTGTTTTTATGGCGTATGCTATTATATAGGGGAGGTCCCCTAGGGCCTAGGGGATTTACCAAAGCAGGGAACCTGCGCGGGATACTGAAGGTGGCATCATCGGCGGCCGAAGGAGATGGGGCGGTACTCGTAGAGGACCAAACATTTCAGGCTCGGACATCAATCCTGAAGAGGTGCGGGCCTTTTTGGAGAGAAATACCCGCGCGGAAGTGAGTACGGAGGGTCTTAACTAACACATATCATTCCTATGGGTTACGATCTTTTGTCCTTAACTTTTGGGCTTCTTAGCCTAAGTTCAGGACATATTGTCCTTAACTTTTGAACTTGTTAGTCTAAGTTCAGGACTTCAGGACTTATTGTCCTTAACTTTTTAACTTGTAACTGTAAGTTCTGGACCTATTGTCCTTAACTTTTGAACTTGTTAGTCTAAGTTCAGGACCAAGTGTCCTTAACTTTTGAACATGTAATTCTAAGTTCAGGAAGTGTCCTTAACTTTTGAACATGTAATTCTAAATTCAGGACCAAGTGTCCTTAACTTTTGAACTTGTAACTATAAGTTCAGGATCCATAACGTAGCAGAAAACCAAACGTTATTTGTATCTTTTCACAACAAAAAAAAAAAATTAATAATAATAATAATTGCAATTTACATATAAGAATATAAGATTGATGTCAAATTACCCAACAGAAAGCTAATAACTACAACCCACTGAGCCAATGGTATAAGTTTCTCTATTGGCCACTCATTTACTTGTTCCGCTATAACCCACTGTCTTCTCATTCTCGATCTGGTAATCTTTATGTGATTCGTCCTCTCCCATGGTCACGGAATCTTTTTCTGGAGAAGCATCGCCGGTATAAACACTATATTTCCGTTTGGAAAGGAAAAGAGAGAAAAAATAGTAACATCGGCTACCCCACGCAATTTTTACGAAAAAATAACAGTTGGATTAACGATCTCAGAATGGACAACTTGGCCACTTGTACGTACGTAATATATTCGCAAAGTACTCCATAGAAATTGAACTAAAAAGCTAGATGCTCTTCTTTTCCCTGCTTAGAAAGCCACCCGATTTCAAATGTTATCAACTGTAAAAACAAAATACTAATAATAGCGTGAACAACGCAGGAGTTGAGTCTATAAACTGTGTAAACAAGTATAACCTTTAGCTAACTCAAGCTAGGGACTTGTAATTTGCGCCAGGATAATGGGGAAAATGCAGGAATTATCAGGAAAGTTTTAGTGCATAAAGACAGCTTTCTGATTAAGATCCTGGAGGCAAACAAAAGATAATCCTGTACTATTATGTACAACAATGAATAGCATCAATGATACTTCTGTCCAGTATGGACAGCATCTAGGATGCAAGATTAGTAATAAAGCAAGAATAAGGGAAAACACATAAATTAAGCGAACAATGGCAACGAGCAGTCATCAACCTTTCTATAAGATTCATTTCTTTCAGAACATGTTTTTTTTTTCTTTTTTGCTATTGGTATATGGGAAAATCAATTATTGATCGTTCTGTGAAGCTTTGATCTGTGGCGGATGTGGAGATAATAGCAGAAGTTCCTTCTCCAGTTTCAGGAACCATCTTTAAGAAATAACTGTGCCTGCAAAAGAAAGTGATGATATATTATGTCCCTTCGGGAATATTTGATAAAATTGGCTAGTGGATACCATTCATGTTAGTTTCAGAAGACACTTACCATCTAGTATCTGCAGTTAATTCTGGGTGAAAAGCAGTAGCCAGTAAGTTCCCTTGCTTTACAGCAACGATTACTTTCTTTTCTGACTCGCTAGACTCCTGAAGCATCAAAAGAAATCATGCTGAGCTGATGTTCTAAACAAATGGGGAAAGTAAAAGATTATATCGCATTATAACAACAGATGAACGGTGAAAAATACATTTTTAATTCACCAGAACTTAATTTATTGTAATCAATATCCTCTTTTACGACAAATTAGACTCGTCCAATCAGAGTTTGTAAACTAATTTGTAGTGTGTTAGCACATTCATTGTTTTCCTATGGCAAAACAGGCTTCCCAACTCTTAACAGGCTAGTGTAATCTTTTGACACACGTAGAGGTGAAACAGAAATTCTTTACACATACACCAAGTTTTATAACTCGTAGGAAAATGAGGCTTAATCAAGTCTAATTGAAAAAGTCTTCCCCGGGTGATCAACTTAAGAATAACATATTATTAACAAACATTTTCATGGACATTTGAGGCCGACTTACATGTTAATGTGTATAGAAAAGCTTGGAAACGCATAAGTTGACCTTTTACCCCCCCCCCCCCCCCCCCCATCATGTTCAAAGTAAGAGATTGCCCGTAAAATTGGAGTCTTTAAATGACGTTACAGGATAACTTCAGGGGGAAACTTATGTGTTTTCCCTAAAGTAAACTTGGTTTTATTAAGCTTGAGAAACCCACAATTAATGTGTACATTTCCCATGTACCCGTAAATTGTACAAAAGTGCATAATCAAATAGTAAGAAATACAAGTGCATGATCAAATAGTAAAAGCCATAGAAGATATACGGGGCCTTCTTGTGAAACATAGTAAGTTGGATGAAGAAGTCTAAATTCATTGCATGATAAGTTGCAGCAGGATGGTGACATCTAGAGACATCCAAAGAGTAATGAACAAGGTTTCCTAAACTTTATTATCTTAAGCATTCATAGATTATCCAAGTATCAAATGCGAATGAAGCAAGATCGTGCAACACAAATCTTCCATTTAATTATATTTCCCTTCAACAAAATATTATGACACGTAACTAAGCGAGTAGGCATATTTCCTGCAGTGTATGTCACTTAGTGAATGCTAATTCTCACACATCTATATGGCAGTTGGAACACTTAATGGAAGGACAAAAGTAAACCTCTTCCTTCGGAATAGCATTATTGGAATTAATATTTTCAACGGCTGAGAGAGGAATGTCTGCCAGCACTTCAACATCTGGTCCTACATCAAGGATTGCAGGTGCACGGATAAAAACGGCACGAAAACTTGGAGGACCACCTTCTTTAGCTACAATTTGAGGAATAGGAAGTTCTGTCTCAAAGCTTTGAATCTGTTCAATTGAAGTATACTGAAGTTAATAACACAAACCAACTTCAACTCATTCATCAAAAATTTGAGCCCTTTTCCCCTCTAGTTTGTAGCAATAACAACTACAACTCCATCATCATATACAAAAAAAAAAAAAAAAGCAGGGTT
>MU690187.1:197988-213698 GCA_026770625.1 Nicotiana glauca
GTATCAAGCTACACCAAAAGAGTGACATGATAGTCTATCATTTGATATATTTCAGATTCATTTTTAAAGAAAAATTATATACCATTTTCAACTTTAGAGATACTTAATATAGTTTAATATTTCTGTTCATTCTTCAATACCATCTCGTAGTCAAAATAGGATGCTTATCTTATGCAGTATTTATTTCTCATGGTGGAAAGCCAAAGGGTGGTTGAAAGGCTGTCAATCGAGTAGGACTTTGCTGATGAGCGATTAACCAGATCAACTAGCTTTCATGTGATATTTTAGCAAAGAATAGCTCTAATATAGATCTTTAAAGAGGACAGAAATATATCCTTGACTAAAAACCTTTGTTTACTCATACAATGTAGTAATTCCTATGGTTTATGAGCATATGCCAATTTCTAACCTACAGACACACAAATGGCTAATATATAGACCATGAAATAGTTATTTTTAAAAAAAATTATGACCCCTTGGCATTATAAGATTAAATCAAGAAGATAAGCAAATTATAAGTTTGCAAAAATTGCCCTACAATGTACAGCAAGATATGGAGTTGAACACCCACCAGTTGCTTTATTTGCCAAGAAAATGAGGCCTGCACATGTCCCCCATACTGGCTTCCCCAATTGAACGAACTCGCGCAAAGCGGGGAACTGCAATTAGAAACAAGATTAAACTAACATGGAGAAAAATTATACCAAGCACAGTATTAATACCAATTGGTACAATTAAGCACCTATACATCCAAAGATACACTAAGATACCCCAGCAAACAATGCAACAACAAACAACTAGTAAAATCACAATTCATTCTATACTGACAGTAGGAACAAATTTCAGTAATTAACAAACAAAGCCACACTATAAGTAGCTTCGGACACAAAAATGCAATCCTTTCATTTTACCTTTGTTGAATAAACAACATAAAACCAGCAAAATTCAACCTTTTGTACTCAATACCTCTCACGATGCTCTAAAAATCAAATCCAACAACAATAATTCCTTAGTTTGTCAAGGGTTTCAATCAATCCCTCTGCTATTCCCCAACCTCGAACTGGTTGGGGCATGTTATGCGAATTCTCTACAATTTCCCAAAATCTCACCTCTTTTCCCTAAAGAGTCAAAATGTTTTCCATTCCTATGCTGGAGCTTGAAACCTCTAGTTAAGGGTGAAAAGACTCTAATGATTCCACCACACCAGCGGCGGAGCTAGAGACCGAGGTACGGGTTAGGCTAAACCCGATAACTTTGGTCCAAATTCTATATTTATCTTAACAAATTCATTTAATATGTACAATCCAGTAACTTAAAAGTGCTAAAATCTTGGACCCATAAGTTTCAAATTCTGGCTCCACCTGTGCACCAAACCACCTTGCGTCCCTAAATATCATTCTTATTACTACACCAACTTACAATTCTCAACTATGCCGCCCAATTAACCATGGTTCAATAAACACCCAGACAAAACAACGAGACATGTCTTTCACCTATTAATACCAATGTATGATGAGGCCAATGCGTTGTCAATAAAAAGACACTATCACACAGAGAGAGAGAGAGAGAGAGAGAGAGAGAGAGAGAGAGACTATCACACACACACACACACACAGAGATATACCAGATTGTGGAGCTCGGCCAATTTGGCCATGGTGGTACTCTCACCACCAGGAATGATAAGGGAGCTCACATTCTGCAACTGTTCTGGTTTTCTCACCTCCACCCCTTTGACTCCCAATCTTTTCAAAGCTACGAAAAGAACACCACGTAAATCAAGACAGTAACTTTCACTAAGAAAAACAAAGAGCCATACATAAAACGAAAATGAGTTAAAGAGAAAAATGAAACCTGCGATGTGTTCGTTGAAAGATCCCTGTAAAGCAAGAACACCCACAACCATTTTTACAAAAAGAGTGGCGGCTGAGGAGTTTTTGGGGTACGGAGAAAAGGATGGGAGTGTTAACAAGAATGACAATACTCAACACTCGTGTCCTGCTTTCCGTCGCTGATACTATATCAAAATTGGGAACATAAAAAATACTTACTTCAACATTTCAATTGACTCCTAAAACGTCAGCATTGCACTTACTCTTATTTCGGTTGGCCGCAGGAGCCAGGAGGTGCCCACCTATGTCACTTGTTTTTTTGTCAAAATAGCATGTTATAGCCAGTTTTTGGACTGGTCAATCAAAAATAGCCACCATTTACGAAATCAATAAAAAATAGTCACTATTTGTTGTAACAGAAACTAATCTCGTATAATATACGGGAGTTCGGGTGCATCTGTGTACGAACTCCAACATATTATGCTGACTCCTGTATAATATACGGGAGACTGGAGCACCGGTGCTCCAAACTCCAGTATATTATACTTGCTGGAACTCCAGTATATTATGCGGGAGTTCCAGCATAATTATACTTGAACTCCCGCATATTATACTAGAGTTCCAGCATAGTTATCCTGAAACTCCCGTATAATATGCGGGAGTTCAAGCATACTTATGCTGGAACTCCCGTATAATATGCGGGCGTATTTTCAGGGTTTTGAACAATGTTTTCGCTCGGATTTATCTTTACATGAACAGTGGCTAAATTTCGATTACTTTTGAAACTGTGGCTATTTTTGAATGACCAGTTGTAAATCTGGCTATTTTTAAATTTCTCCCCTTTTTTAAACACAGAAAAGGTCCAATTTTATCCCTAAACTATGGTATATGGCTCACTTTTGTCCTCCGTTTGTAAATTGGGCCAAAAATATCTTCGCCGTTAATAAAATGGCCCAAAAATGTCCCTCAACTTAACACAATGGACCAAAAATGTCCCTCAACTTAACAGCCCTCCACACAACCCATTTGAATCCTACATGGCATCCACGTGGTTGTGACATGATAGCCACATAAGCGGACAACCCTCTAAACCCGCTCCGACACATTTCTAAATAAAAAACTGTTGTAACATTACACTATTCAAAACTTTCAGTTTTGCAAAAAAAAAAACAGTTGTAACATTACACAAAAAAATCGCTATAAATTAAACACTGTCTAAACTGTCCAGTTTTTAAAAAAAAAAAATACAGTAACATTAATTGTCCAAAGCTGTCCAGATTTGCAAAAAAAAAATATTGTAAATAAAACACTTTCCAAACTGTCCAGATTTTAAAAAAAAAACTGCTCTAACATTACACAAAAAAATTGTTATAAATAAAATACTGTCCAAACTGTCCAGTTTTTTAAAAAAAAATGCAATAACATTAATTGTCCAAAGCTGTCCAGTTTTGCAAAAAAAATGTTGTAAATAAAACATTTTCCAAATTGTCCAGATTTAAAAAAAAATGCAGTAACATTACACTGTCCAGTTATGCAAAAATAAAAAAGCAGTAATATTACATTGCCAAAGAAAATGCTGTAAACAAAGTACTGTCCAAACTGTCCAAATTTTCAAAAAAAAAACGGTAAAGAAGATTAATGAGCTCCCAGATTTGCAACTACATACAGTAACCAAGATTTCTAGATTTGTGAGTTAAAATTATTTGGAAATGGGTCGGAGCGGGTTTAGAGGGTTGTCCGCTTATGTGACTGCCATGTCACAGCCACATGGATGCCATGTAGGATTAAAATAGCTTGTGTGGAGGGCTGTTAAGTTGAGGGACATTTTTGACCCATTGTGTTAAGTTGAGGGACATTTTTGGGGGGAAATTACCAGCTATGTCCATTCATAAGTAGCTCATTACAAAAATTGGCCAATTGATAAAATATTACTAATATTAGCCAAATTAGCCAATTAGCTATTTGTAGCAACAAATATCAAACTTTTGATTTGTTTTGAGTGGGTGTTATTAGAATAGATTTGGCACAACTTAAAGAGCTTGAATCTCAATTTTGGGATGATTTGGTGAAGTTTTGAGGCGGTTTGAATTGAAAATTCGAAGTAAAAGCTGAACATGAAAAAAAATGATATGTGTATCACACTGTGTATAATTTGTGTATCACATATGTATCATATTTGTATCTATTGTGTATCACATGCATATCCATGTATACCTGTGTGCGAGATACATGAGTGATACATGTTTGATACATGTGTCGCATAAGACTTTTTTTAACTCGATTTAATTACGAATTTTGATACAAAACCAGTCCAAATCACCTCCAATCTTCCTCAAATTTTGTATATTGAATTATCTATATATTTTCAATGAATTTCAACTATACCCATTGCAAAAGTTCCTTTTTTGTTTAGATTTTTGGAATATTGTATAGATTTTTGTATTTCATCACCTTATTTGCTACCCCGTCCATGAAATTTCATTTCCGTCTTGTATCTAATGTTGTCTATCACGCTTAAAAATATGGAATGTGACTTTTGCATGTGATTCTTTGATAGAAAGAACCCTATCATTTGGTTTTTCAATAAGGCTAGAGGTTGGTAAGTTGAGATTTATTTGGAACATTTATGTAAGTTTCCCTTTTTGGGTCACGCTTTACTAACGGCAAGCATATTTTTGGCCCAATTTACAAACGGAGGACAAAAGTGAGCCATATACCATAGTTTAGGGATAAAATTGGACCTTTTCCGTTTTTAATATCGAGACTTTTTAAAAAAAAATAAAATCTTACTTGGATCACTTTTTTTAAGTTGAGGAATTCTGTTGTTACTTGTATTATTACTAGTATTAAAATTCTATTTTTACTTGTCAACGTAGTTGTAACAATTTTTATAAAAGAAAAATCCATTCCACTCTTATATATACCGTAGTCGAATTATTGAAATATGTCATAAATATTTTTCTAAAAATAAAAATTAGAATGCCAAATATTGGTATCGCTTATAGGTTATATGAACATAATTCTATATATTTCAAGATTAAGAAATTTTTAACTCAGAGGGATTTCTATCATGCAAATAAATAACATGACATTCTTTATTTACCTTATATGATTAGGAGAATTAAATAAAATTTACTCGTTCCAGTGAAAGACTATTGGTATAAGAGAAAAAATCATAAAGGTTGGCACTTGGCAAAATCGAAAAACTCGACTTGAGTTGATTTGATTTGGTTTCTAAATTTAATAGAGTGTCCTTTAATTTGTTTATTAATTAACTAAATCAAACTTAATTCAAACCGGATTACATACATGATACACCCCCAGAAGTATGTATAGTGTACATTCGTGTTTAGCACTAGTATCACATAATATGAGATACACTAAGTATCATATTATATATTTTCACAACGTTAAAAAAAATGTAGTAGTATATGTTTTTTTTTTTTTTTGGTTTAACGGACAAAATATATATATATATATATATGTTAGCTAAAGGGTACCATCCTTACATTGTTCATAAGGTTGGCAGGGAACTTAAGAGCCCCCATGGATGCAATGTTTTGCATTATAGTATTTATATTACATCCCAAAAATAATCTAGGTAGTTCAGTTCCTAGGATGTTTGCCCAAAATACATCATTGGCAAACACCGAAGGAACTTGTAGGATTAAAGATTTAGACAAAAAGATTTCTTTTGCTGCTTCCTTTGCAAGGGCATCAGCTACCCTATTCTGCTCCCTGTAGGCATGCTTCACTTCCATCCTTCCCATCCTTTGAATCAATAACCTGCATTCACAAATTAAAGGTTCAAATGTTAGATTGCCATGAATAAGCATATTGATTGTTTCAGCGGAGTCGGTGTTGATTTCCAGGGGCATTGAGTTGTGATGTTCTGCCAACTGAAGGCCTTTGGCAATTACTCTGATTTCTGCCCCTATGTTTGTGGTAAAAGGGGTGTTTTCCATGAAACCCAAAATCCATTCTCCATTGTGGTTTCTGAACACACCTCCTATGCCTCCTATTCCAGGATTGATTTTTGTCGCACCATCTATGTTCAGCTTGAATGTATCCCTCGATGGGGGATTCCATTTTAGCATCATCTGATGCTTGACTTTTGGCTGGTTGTTGTCTCTCAAAACACAGAATTCAGTTGCCTTTGCAATTGTATTGGTGGCATTGATGTTATCCTTTTTGTTGTTAAAGACATTACTGTTTCTGGTTAACCAGATGTGCCAAAGGCAGAATGGCAAAAGATTACCCTAGGAGAGGTTATCATTGAATGTGATGTTTTTACTTTTTTCCATGACAGCTGCCCAAGACATGCTATTTAGCCCAGGACTTTCTACAATTGGAGTTGTAGCTTTACCATGATCTTGTGTTCTAGAATTGAATAGCATTTGGGTATTGGGAGAATATGTGATCAATGTCCTCTTTGTCAGACCCACAAAAATGGCATTGTTGGGGGCATTCCATCCCAATGGAGTGGAGGAAGCTTCTTGTTGGCAATCTCTTTTGAATTAGGAGCCACAGGAAGTATTTTATTTTGTTGGGTGTATGGAGCTTCCATAACCCTTTGAATAGATCACTTTCTGGAGAAGTGGTGTTCTGGTCAGGGTTGTTTAGGATGGAGTAGGCACTAGAGATTGAGAATAGCCCATTGGCTGTGAGATCCCAGATTAGGTTGTCCTCTTTGGTGGACACGCTGGGGATGAAAGTAGAGTTCAGAAGGTCTTGAATGTGTGGTGGGAGATGGAATGATAGGATTGAGGTATTCCAGGAGCCCATATGTAAGATAGTGTTAACCTTGATGTTAATATCATGTTGAGTTTGGGGACCCTAGATTAGGTCTTTTAGGGCAGAGTGATTTGGAATCCATTTATCATTGAAGAAGTTAACCCTATTCCCTTTGTGCACTACCCATCTACTTCCTTTGTTACAGATTTCCCAGCCCTTCAGGAGGCTCTTCCAAGTGGGGGAGTATTGGGTTCTAATCTGCCCTTGGCCCTGATTGGGCCTAGACATGTTACAGTTCTTGTGAATCAGCACTCTAGCCCAAAGAGAGTTGGTGTTCTTATAGGCTCTTCAAGCAAGGCTAGCCAAGGAAGCTTGGTTTTTTAGGCCAGCTTTTTGAAGACCTAACCCCTCTTCTTGTTTGGTTTTAGTCACTACATCCCATTTAACCAAGTGGATCTTTCTTTTCTCCGGGGTGGTTCCCCAAATGAAGTTTCTTTGAAGTTTATTAATCTGATTAGTGACTTTGGTGGGGAGGGTAATGTATTGCATGACATGACTAGGGATGTTGTTTAATGTTGACTTTGCCAGCACCATTCTCCCTGCCATATTGAGGCATTTAGACTTCCAGCCAGCAAGTTTAGAGTGCAGATTATCAAGTATGAATTGGAAATCTGCTGCTGTCTTTCTTTTATGAAATATGGGGAAACCAAGGTATTTCCCGAATGAATTGGATTGCTTGATGGAGAGAGTGGAGGACAGAAGCTGAGAAGAGGCTTGTTGGGTGTTAGAGGAAAACAGGACCCTTGATTTGGACAGGTTTATCTTCTCACCTGATTGAGAGTTGAATTTCTCTAGAATGGCTAGAATAGTGCAACAATTTTTGTTGTTGGTTCTAGCAAAGAGAGTGAGGTCATCCGCAAAGAAGAGGTGTGAGATCTTAGGTCCTGACCTACTTATGCTGATGGGATCCCAGTTATTCTGGTGGACTGCTTGGTCAATAGATCTAGAAAGCCTTTCCATGCACAGAATGAATAAATGGGGTGACATAGGGCCGTCCTGCCTGATGCCTCTTGAGGGTTTAAAGGCTTCAGTTTTCCCTCCATTGACCAGGATGGAGATGGAGGAAGAGCTAACACAGGACATGATGAGGTTGGAAAGCTTATCATGGAAATTGAAGGCATGGAGGGTGTCCCTGATGAAGGACCACTCCAACCTATCAAAGGCTTTTTCCAGACCAATTTTTAGAATCATATTTCCCCTTCAACCTTTCATTTTCCTGAATTGGTTGATGTATTCCTGGACAATGATGGCATTGTCACATGCTCTTATATTACTTAAGAAGCTTGCCTGGTTGGGCCCTATGATGTGATTGAGGATGGGTTTGATCCTGTTCACAATGATCTTACTAACAGTCTTGTAGATGGTGTTACAGAGACCAATTGGTCTGAAGCTTTTTAGCATTGAAGCTTGGGGAACTTTTGGGATAAGGCAAACCAGGGTTTAGTTCATAGAGCTGTCCATGGTAGATGTAGTAAAACAATTCAAACAGAATTGTGAGACAATGTCCCCTACAATATCCCGGTACTTCTGAAAGAAGAAAGGATGAAGGCCATCTGGGCCAGGGGCCTTAAAAGGCTTGTTAGAGAAGACAACCCTTTTGATTTCATTCAATTGGGGAGGTCTGTCCATGAGAGCTCTATGACTTTGGAGAAGGGTGGGTTCCATAGTGGTGTGGCTTGTGGTTTCCCAGGGAACTTGAGTGAGGGATGTGGTATAGAGATTGATGAAGAAGTCTACCACTATGGATTTAATCTCCTTGGGATCAGTGATCCAGTTGCCATTGTCTTCTTTGAGGGAGAGAATTTTATTTCTTCTTCTTCTATTTAAGGTAGAAGTGTGAAAGAATTTAGTGTTAGAATCTCCCTCTTGAAGCCAGCTGATTCTGGACTTCAATTTCCAGAAGTCTTCCTCATTCTTAAGGATGAGGTTCGGCTCATTATTTAAGCAAGATTCCAAGGTTTGAAGGAAATTACTGAATTGATAGTTGTTGGATTTTTGGATCCCATCAATTCTGGCAAGGATCCTCTTTTTTTTATGGAAGATGTTGCCAAAAACATCCCTATTCCAGATGGCAACCAAATTCTGGAAATCATCTATGGAATGGAGCAGGTCGGGCCTTCCTTGGAAGGCTTGATTAATGATGTTAGGAAAGCCTGGGTGGCTAGCCCACATTGTTTCAAACCTGAAGGGCCTAGAGTGGTTATGTAATGGGGGCCTATCCAATTGGATTTTAAGGGGGCAGTGATCTGAGTGGGTCCTAGGTAAGTGAAGTACATTAGCCTCAGGGTGTTGCTTGATCCAGCCATCATTTGCAAAGCACCTGTTAATCCTTTCCAGGATTAGGGCATTGCATCCAGTGTATCTTTTATTAGTCCAGGTGTATTTACTACCCTTGTAACCTAGGTCTATGAGATTACAGTTATTGATGCATTTCCAAAATAGATTGCTACGGTTTAAGTTAATAGGGTTGCCCCCAAACTTATCTCTGGCTTTTAGGATTTCATTGAAGTCCCCACCAATGAACCAGTTGTCCCTGGTGGTTCTGGCTATGGTTTCAAGCTGGTCCCATAGGAGTTGTCTATTAGAGGCCAGAATACTCGCATATATAGTAGAAAAAAGTCATGGAGGGTTGTCAGGATTTACCTTCACCATAGCATGAATTCCCTGAGGAGTGGTGGCTACTTCCTCCACAGATACCAGTTCCTTCTTCCACATGAACACAATGCCTCCTGAGAAGCCTATCGCTGGGGACTGAATCATCATCTCGAAACTCAGGGCTTGGGCCAGTGCTTGGTGGTTGACCATTTTGGTTTCAAGTAGTACTAGCATAGCCGGCTTGTGAAGCTTCACCATTTCCAAACAGTGTCTTTTGAACTCTGCTCAGTTGCCCCCCCTAACGTTCCATATGATGTAATTCATTGGGGGGGGGTTAGTGTTGCCGCCTCCTCTGGACTCTGAGGGATTTGCATATTGGGCACACTTAGGGCGGGAGCTTTCCTCTTCAGATTCAGGATGGGGGTTAGGTTCAGAAGTGGTTTTAGCTGACCTTGGGATTGCGCTAGGACTAGGCTCAGTCCACATTTGGACATCACCCTGGGGCACAAAACCACAATTACTTCGCTCACCTGGGTGCTGAACTCTATCGACCTCACAGAATCTAGGAGCATTGAGTCTGTGGCTGTGACTGGGTAGAGCTGTTCTATCTCCTTCGATGCATCACTCTTTTTGAGGATCTCTAGAGTTGTGGTTATCTCCATGTGGATGTGTTGCAGTGGAGGTGATTTCCTCATTGGTGGAGTCTTGTGGGGTGTTGTATGTGGGAGTAGAGTGAAAGAGGGTTGTGAGCACGTGATTTTTGCCCTAAGCAATTTTATTCCAAAAGATCCAAATAAATAATTTCTTATTATTTTACCATTTTTTTGGATTTTTGTTGAAAGTGGTGATAATTGTTGCATTTTAATTCATACTAAAGAATAAATATAAAAATACAAAAAAATACACATACATTAGGGGGTTCAATTTTACAAATCTAGTATTAATTCATTTTTAAAGAAAAATCAAAAGAAAAATAACATTTTTGCACTTTAATTGAAATTACCATAAAAATAGAAATATAATTAGAAAATAAATACAAAATACAAAAGAAAAATACAGAAATACGAAAAAAAAATACAGAAATAGCAATACAAAAAATAATACAAATAATACAAGTGAAAATAATTGTAAAAATATATACAAAATTGAAAATACAAAAGAGAGGAAAATTGTTTGGGCCAAATCACCCCAAGCCCAAACGGATTAGAATATGAACCAAACCCAATAAATACCCAAACCAGTCCAGTCCTAGAAGTAACAAAACGACCCCGTTTTAAGTAAAAAATCTGGGCCGTTCATACAACTGATCCAACGGACACGTGATGAAGGCCATTTAACAAAGGAACGACGTCGTATACTAACATTGATCTGAGCCGTTAGTTCAATCGATCCAATGGCCAGGATTTAGTCGTCATTTAATCAAACGACGACGTCTCGAGGCCAAGAGATCTCAACCGTTGATCCTCCCAATCCAACGGTTCAAAATTTCAAGGGGTCTTTTAATAGGATGTAACATTATACCCCTTCATCATTTCATCTTCCTCTTCTTCTGAAAAACCCTAGCCGCCACCTTTTTCTCTCAACATCTCGCCGGAACCCTCGCCGGCGGGAGACGCTACCTTCTCCGTTCAACCCCAAAATTACACCCCGGAACCGCCTCAACCTCCTCTTCATACCTCTCTACTTAGTTGCCTTCGAATACCACTCCATCACCTCGAATATCTCGATCAGTGTCGCCAGAACCCTAACTCCGGCGAATACTGGTTCGTCCAAATCACTCCCAAATCACTTTATAACATCATCTTTGCACTCTTAATCCAAATCGAAAACCCTTGAGTCCCAAAGACCTCTGGAAAAACCCAAAAGTGATAAAGAGAAGTCTACCGGCGTTTAAAAAATTCAAGAAAAGACCATGCAAAGCCCCTGGACGACCGGATGTTTCTTTAAATAGAAAATAAGGAAAAGAAAAGCAGAAAAGATGACGAAAAGCTAAGTGTTCATTCTTCTTTCTTTCTGATTTTTCTTTCTATTTTTGTATGCATGTTTGCTTCTCATCTCTGATTCTTGATTATTTTTTTCTTGACCGTTTGGATTCATCTAGAATTGATATTGTTTGAAGAATAAAAGATAATAAATAAATTTTCAATGTTATTTCTGTGTTGATTTTTTTATATTAATTAGGTTTTAACAAGAATTAAATATTTGATTAGTTTATAGAAATTTTAGAGTTTTATCATTTGATTTCGATTTCTGTTTATGCTTTTGATCTTCAATAGATTTGATTGTGTTCGATTTACTCTCTGAAGTTGTTAATAAATAATTAGTAATTAATTTTAGATAATTAGTTTAGTGTTATTGGTTATAGCTGATTAGACCATATTTTGGTAAGTCTGAAAAATGGTTTTAGGGTAAATTTCATTAAAAAAAAAGCTAAACAAGACAAGGGCAGAAGGGTAAAAGGGCAGTGGGGTCGTGGGGTAAATAGGGTATAGTATCAGGGTTGTTTTAGGGATAGGAAATGGTATAAATGTGATAAAGCTTAAGAAGTAGGGGTAGTTTGGGAAATGTGAAAGGGTAGTTCAGTGAAAATTACTTAGAAGTAGGGGCAATTAAGGGATTGTCTAAGGGAAGAATGTTCTAGATGGGGTCATTAGTGTATTTCTTTAAAAGTAGGGGTAATTAGTTGAATAAAATAATAAAGAGTAGGAATAAAATATGAAATAAGAGGGACCAATGCATAATTACTGAAATTTAAATTTCCCTCCCTTTTGAACTTTATAAATAGTCACACCTAGGCCTTTAGAAAAGGGGGTTCTAAATTTGGAAAAGCTTTGAAGTCTTCAAATACCTAATTTCTTCGAATCATTCTCTGCAATTCAAGCTTTCATTTCAGAAATCATTCATTTAACAATTAAAATACCAAAAAAATAGTAGAAGTAATCTGGAAATTATACTGTTGATCACATCAAGTTTGAAGATTATTCGATGCTGTTCATTGAGTTGTATGATGTTATTGTTTTTTCTGAGCTGTTATCTCTGTTGGATTTGGTGTTGATCTGAGGCTGTGGTTAATTGCTGTTGAGTTCACTGTTGCTGATCCTAATTCTGTTGCTGTGGTTTAGAATTCTCATCAGTTTATCTTCATTTTTCCAGGTACATTCCAGTTCATGTGACGTAATTTCGAAATTGAAGGAAAAAAAATGAAACGAAGAAGTTTATATGCTTTCCTGTTTTACTGTTTCTTTTGTTTCATGCTTGTTGAGTATAATTGATATAGAAATTAACTAGCCTTTTGTATTCGTTAGGAATAGTTTAAAATTGTAATTAAACATTAAACTCGGACTGGTACATTTGAACTTTGCTTATGATAGATCTTGTATTAGTATCTCTTAGGATATGCAGTCTCAATAACTAATAGGACTGTGATAAAACTAGTAGATTAAAATGTTAAAAGTGACAGTTGTACTTAGGTTTCATGTTATAACTCTGAAGTTGTGCATATCAGTAGTGTATCTTTTGAAAAATAATAGATCAATCTAAGTGTATGATCAGTTGAAAATTGCGAGTTTATAGCTATTCTATTTGAAAATTAAATACGTATCAGTATCTGAAAGTTAATAATCAAATTGGCATTGTTTCTGCGATGATGCCTTAATTTTGAAATAGGTCGATTTTAATTGTAATTAGTTTTGTTTAAAGTAATTAGTGTTTAAAGAAATAACTTCAAATGTTTCAGTAGAATAATTTTCCATAATGCAATATTAGTTTGTTTTTTACCTTGAAATCTCAGCTTTTCATTAGATTCGATTTTAATTGATATTAGAACTGGTAAAAACGGAATTAATAGGTATAATGGAATTAAAAGTAAAGGAAATTTTCTGGTAGTTAAGTAGCTAAATTAGTTTGAACTCAAATTAAACTTGCAATAATCTGAAAATGAAGTAAAAATGTCTTCCATTGGGCATGTTAATTTTGAATCAATGTCCTAATGAATGGCTCAAATTCAGTATGTGTGATGGTTACACATAGGCCTGGTCCATACAATACTAAATAGATTGGTTTGGGCCATTAGGCCTGGCGTTTACACGCACGCTCTAAACCTCAGTTAAATTTAAATTGGACCGGGATATTGCTACATGGGCTGCAGCCAAGCCCAATATGAATTAAAGCCTGAGCTCTTATGAGTTTGTGGCCCAAAATGCAAAACTACTAGGCAATAATAAACAATTAAGATTTTTCCTTCGTTATTAGAGATGGAACAAGTAGAAAATATAGTATGCTTTAGGAATGACCTTAAATAAAATAATGAGACGAGCCTCGCCACTTTAAATATACAATTGTGGAGCCCTCAAATAAATTGCTATATAAAATTTAGACTTGGAAGGATCGTTTAGCAAATTTCACGATCTTTCCCAAAATTAATAAATACGTAAATGCTTTAGGCGTGAATAATAATAATAATTTCTTAAATACAGGTGCACATTTATGTGACCCAAATCCAAATTTCAACGAAGTCGAAATGTGTTAAAAGCCACGGGCATACTGGTAAGGCGTGGTTTGGGATACATTTTCATGACGTTGCAATTCTTGTAAAATTCAACAATAAAAGCGGATTATTAATAAAAGCACATAAAAATGGAACATATATGAAAATTAGATAAAAACAAATACAACAGTTGAGAGACCGTGCTAGAACCATGGAATCCGGGAATGCCTAACACCTTCTCCCGGGTTAACAGAATTCCTTATCCGGATTTCTGGTTCGCAGACTGTTAACAGAGTCAAAACTTTCCTCGATTCGGGATTCAACCGGTGACTTGGGACACCATTAATCTCCCAAGTGGCGACTCTAAATTTAAATAAATAAATCTCGTTCCGACTGTCCTTAAATTGAAAAAACTCCTTCCTTTATTATATCCCTTCCCGGGGTGTAGTAATAGCGGTAAAAGGAGGTGTGACAGCTCTGGCGACTCTAATGGGGACAAGAACCCATAACATTTTGTTCAGGGTTCAGAATTCGAGCTTAGATAAATTGTTGTATTTGGTTATATCTGGTTTTCCTATATGTTCCATGCCTACTGTGCTAAATGTTTTACCGCTTTGATATTATTTGAATTGTACATAAATTGTACCGAAACCCTTCTCTTCTCACCTCCGGGGATGTGCTTACTGGTTGAGACTCCCTATTATGTTAGTGTCAATACCCTGAAATAAGAAAGAGGCCGGACAAGTTACTAAGCCGGATGGCCTTTTGGTTCCCGGTACGTAGCCTCCTCCTCGACTCGAGTTGTCCGCTCAGGTACACAGTCTAGAACAAATAACCAGGTTTTGAACCTAGAAATAGGGACATTTATTTACGTCGCATGGGGTTGGGTCCGTCTAGGACAGGTAACCCAAAAATGAAAAGACCATCATGATTATGTGTTGCATTTATTTGTCTCGGACCATCATGCTGACCGGTTAGGAAAAAAAAATGGAGCGAAAAGAAATTTTTTGTAAAAATTGAGAGAAAAGAAAAGAGAAAATAACAATTGTTGATTTTAGAAGAAAAACCGATATTTAAATGCTGTCGAAACTCTGTCGAAATTTTGTGAAGGAATAGAAAGATTGTTGATTTTTAATAATTTATTTTTGGGTTATTGAAAATAAATAAAAATCGATATTTTTTTTTGTTTTCAAAAATTAAAAAAAATATATAGTTGGTTTTGCCAATAAAAATAGAAAATTTTGTTTTCAAAAAATAGTTTGGATATTCAATTTTTGCCAAAATTAGAAATGAAAAATGGTCTGTTTTAAAAATAATTTGTTAATTTGCCTGAACTACGCATGTTTGATTCTCGTCTTTCGGGGCGTGATACGTAGGCAACCCTTAACGGGTCCAGCCACTTCTTTTGTGTAAATAATCAAAAATATCAAATTTAGTCATAAATCAAGTGATGCCGTTTTGTCAAAATAACCNCGGAAAGGATGAGGTTCCTCTAAGGCACAAATACTTGATCGCTCCAAGAATCGTAGCTATACACAGATTTCTGTACTCCTTGAAAATAGTCAGAACTGTTCATAACCCAGACTTGGTAGATGGCTTCTGTACTCTAAATTTCGTATATCAATGATACATCCACGTTGGAGGGTTTAACAACCCATAAAGCAAAATATGTAGCAAGGGAAATCGTCAGAAATGGGAAGAACATCGACGTTTTGCTTTTATGGTAGCTTTTCTGGGGTTGATGGTGTTTCCAAAAAAGGATGGGAATATTGATATAAAGGTAGCCGGGGTTGTTAGTACATTAATTACCCAAGATAAGAGTACTCTAGCACTGATGATATTAGCTGAAATATTTCGTGCTCTTACTGCCTGCAAGGCTGGGGAAACTTTATTCACAGGGTGCAGTTTGTTATTACAAATGTGGATGATTGAGCATCTGTGTCATCGTCCTCAATTCTTGAGTTACGGGTCTCCAGAGAAAACATGCATAGAAGAATTCCACACAA
>MU690188.1:5470-41451 GCA_026770625.1 Nicotiana glauca
AAAACCTCACTTTTAGTTGCCTCGATTTGCGTGCATAGTCCGGGCGCGTAGCCGGAAAGCTTTTATGTTGAAATATGTGAAATCTGTGAAAAATTTGAAGAATTTTGATATTAATATGGCTAAAGTTGACTTTGGTCAATATTTTTAGTAAACAAACCCGGACCCGTGATTTGGCGGTCCCGGAGGGTCCGTAGAAAATTATGGGACTCGGGCATGTGCCCGGAGTCGAAATCCGAGGTCTAGAACCCGAGTAAAAGAATTTTTCTGTTAAATTATTTTTCTGAAATTATTAAGGAAAATGGAAATAAAAATTGATTAAAAGACTATGGCATCGGGCTCGTATTTTGGTTCCGATGCCCGGTACAGGTCTTAAATATGTGTTAAGCACTTCCTGTGAAGTTTGGTCGAAATCGGACGTCATTTGACATGTTTCGGACCTAATTATCTAAAGTTAGAGATTTAAGAAGTTTGAAACAAAAATGATGATTTTGGGGTTTGATTCTTTGATTTTAATGTTATTTTAGCGATTCGATCGCTCGAGTAAGTTCGTAGGATGTTTTTGAGTTAGTGTGTGTGTTTGGTTAGGAGCCCCGAGGGCTTGGGAGTGTTTTCGGGGGTGTTCGGGGTGGTTTGGAGTAGAAAAATGTTGCAGAAAATCTGCTGTTGGCACTCAGGGAAATCCTTCATCGCGTTCGCAGCATTGCCTTCGCGTTCGCATAGCTTTGCTCCCTTAGACCTTTGCGTTCGAGTTCGCGTTCGCGTTCAGGCCATCGCGATCGCGAAGCTTTGTTGTTTCCTTCAACACGTTCGCGTGTCTCCTCACGCGTTCGCGTAGGCCTAGATTCCAGACCCCAAATACTTTACTCTACGCGTTCGCGTTCCCGTGTCGCGAACGTGATGTTTACCCAGTTCCTTCTTCTACGCGTTCGCGACTTGTACCACGCGAATGTGATGTCTTGACCCATTCACCCTTCGCGAACACGTCCCTGTTCACGCGAACGCGTCCCTGTTCACGCGAACGCGAAGGGCATTTTTTGCCCAGCAAATTTTTAAGTCTTAAAACAGAACAGTAGCGGGATTTAGCCATTATTTCACACGAGCTCTTCACTCCAACATCCCATAGACGAATTTCAAGCTCCTTTTCCTCCATAGCTTGCTAGGTAAGTGTTCTTAACTTCATTCTCTCCTAATTTCTTCATCTAATCACTAGTTTCCTAGCCCTAAATCATGAATTCAAAGTAGAAATTAAGGGTTTTGGGTATTGTTAGGATTTTGGGAATTTTGGGTGATTCAACCTCAATTTGGGGTCGAATCTTGAAACAAATTATATATTTGAACTCGTGGGGTTATGGGTGACTAGGTTTTGGTCTGAGCCTCGTGTTTGGACCATGTGGGCCCGGTGTCGAATTTTGGTATTTTTATGAGAATGCTAGAAAACTCATTTCTAGGCTATGGGATTATGTTGTTGAGCCCTAATTGATATCATTAAATTAATTACGCCTAGATATTATTGCTTCGGAGTCGGATTTTAGAGGAAAGGCGATATTGGAGAGTTGATTGCTATTCTTTGGACCGAGGTAAGTGTTTGATCTAACCTTGGCTTGAGGGAATAGGATTAGAGTATTATCTATTGTTAATTGCTAAATGATCGAGTACGGTGTATAGGCATGGTGACGGGTATCTATACACCGGTGTCTAGCATGACCGTGGGTCTTTTGTTGGTACATGTTTTGGTATACTTTGGGACTCTCCCATACTAATTAATGATTTTCTACATAATGTGAGAAGTTTGAAGATTATTTATGAATTATGAATTCTTTGGAGCGTTGGCTCAAATGATAAAATATTGTTGAGTAAGATATGAAAGAATTGGAAAGAGATATGATTATCTCCCTTGCCAGGATGTGTAAGTGATTGTTATTGCTCCCTTGTCGGGATTTGGATGTTTAGTTGTGTTCTTCCCTAGCCGGGACATTTCTTGTTATTATTTGTTTTTCCTCGCCCGTTTCGTTGTGATTGATGTTTGGGTGAGGAAGAGTTATTATGCACGAAGGGTCATTCGTGCTATTGTTGATTATATTATGCACGAAGGGTCATTCCGTGCCATTGTTTGATTATATTCGCACGAAGGGACATTCCGCGCTATTGTTGATTATATTATGCACGAAGGGTCATTCCGTGCCATTGATGATTATATTGCACGAAGGGTCATTCCGTGCCATTTTTGTGAGAGTTATGTGTGGAAAAGCACGAAGGGTGATGCCGTGTATTTTTATTTGATTGCTTTGGGTGAGGACGAGAGTAAAAGCACGAAGGTTGATGCCGTGCAACTGTTGGATTTCTTGTCTCTGTTAATTATTGTTGTGCCCTATTTCTTATTTAAGTTGATGACTTTTATATCCGGATTGTACTCCCCCATAGCATGTTTCCCCTCCCTTTTAACTGTTTAGTTTTGGTAGTCTTTCCTTTTATTGCGTACACACACACACACATATATATAGAACTGTACAGGTTGATTTGGTAGTCCTGTCTAGCCTCGTCACTACTTCGCCGGGGTTAGGCCAGGCACTTACCAGCACATGGGGTCGGTTGTGCTGATGCTACACTCTGTGCATCTTTTTTCACAGATCCAGGAGCAGCTTTTGGACAGCAGCAGTAGGATTGCCCGGGAGCTGTCTTCAGTCCAAAGACTCACGAGGTAGCCTAGCTGGCGTTCGCAGGCCGAAGTCCCTTCTATGTTTTAGTTTGTTTTCTTTATTTCGAGACAAACAGTGTGTAATATTATTTCAAACTTGTTTTTAGTATTCTATAGCAGTCCGTGAGCTAGTGACACCAGACTCTGGGTAGAGATGTGTTTCAACTTCCGCATTTGATTTCAGTTTTATAAGCTTCAAGACTTCCGCTTTTAACTAATTGTTTTCGTATGTTTATATTGTTGAGAAATTTTTAGAGAATGGTTACTGTTTGGCTAGCCTAGCTCCATTAGTAGGCGCCATCATGACTCCCGATGGTGGGGAAATCCGGGTTGTGACATGCATATTGATCTGATAGAAAATGAACCTGCAAAGGAAGAGCACAACAAAATAGCGGAGTCCATGGACACAATCTCACAAGAATTACACCAAGGCATAAGGACAATTCACTTATCATATGAAGATAAAAATAGAATGTACTAACCATGGAAATACTCGCTGATTATTAAACTACCGTGTAAATGCATACAACACCAATATCTAAAAAAGAAATTACAAGAAATGTGGAAACCATCGGAGAATTTTCCTCTTATAGATCTTGGATCGGACTATTTTATTGTCAAGCTTAACAAAGAGGAAAGCATGATCAATGCCCTACAAAATGGCCTTGGTTTATCAATGGCTTTTTCCTTTCCATAAAGAAATGGGAACCAAACTTCATTGCAAGCAAGGCAACATAGGAAAGATCAGCCATTTGGATATGCCTTCTCCAGCTGCCCACCGAAATTTATGATGCGGTTATATTAAAGAAAATAGGCAACACCATCAGAAAGCTACTGAAGATTGATGCTTGTACAAGTGCAACACTTCGAGGACGATACTCATGCCTATGTATTGAGATTCCCCTTGATGAACCAGTCCAATCTTGCATCCTTATAGGCAAATACAAGCAGAACATCACATATGAAGGAGAACACATCCTCTGCAAAGCAAGTGGGAGACTAGGCCATACCAACCAGCACTGCTCTTACATAAAAGCTTCACCCGCACCTTCTGACGTAGAGCACCAAGTGATGACCACCATCACCAACCCCATCGATCATTGGCAAATTGTATATTTCCAGAAGAAAAGGATAGCAAAGACAAGATCAATGAGGAACAGCCAGGAACAACCAACAATACAACACAAAAGCTCCCAAAGTGGAATATTAACTTAAAAATATTTGAAGCGGCCACAGGTAAGTACCTCCATACTCAAAAGCTTTCTTATAGTTCTAAGGATACTGATCATACATAATACCCTAGTCCCTATCTAATAAACATGAACAAAAATCAACCAACCATGACTTCTACTAATAATGGGTTAAGAAGAAAGCTGGACATCAATAATAATAATAATAATCAATCACAAGTCTACCAAATTAAATTCGATGCTCTTCAGGAAGCAGAAGAATGCCAAGAGATGGATATTACCACAAACATTCCTCTGCAACTATACAACGCTTCCTCTCCCACACACAAAAGCTCTTCGATTCAAACAATGAACACAACCACTGTCTAAGCAACACGTGTGACAAACATGGCTAACACTAATGAAAATGTTGACACTTGCAACCCAAGTTGAAGCCAAATCAAAATGCTACTAACAACTCAAACATAGCTAAAAATCATAACCTGCATGCAATCCAAAATCAATCCACAAACGACAAGTCAGCTATAAACCAACAAACAGGCATACACTTGTCATCAGACACTGTCCAAATGGACACATATGGACACTACTAACCAAATGGATCCTATATACTCCCACACGCCTAATTCACCCAATCACACACAAGCTCAATCTTCCACAAAAAGATGCTCAATCATATTCACCACCTTTTCAGCATTCCCCCTACATCTTACAAGATAACACTCCACAACAAAATGCCAAACTTACTGTTACCCCTAAAAAAAGAAATCGTCTGGCTCTACTAACGCACAATGTGCCCAGAAATTCATTCCAACCTCCCACGATGTACCTCAACAACCCAAACAACCCCATGCAAATCCTAAACCTAGTATATGCAACTCAGCCACAACACCCGAACCATCAACCAACTTCATGGATCGAGCAGGGGCTACAGGGTCAAGCTCTCTTCTTCTCAATGATAATAGAAGGGCAGGAAGTCATGGTGATCATCCAAAACCCAAACTTCCTAGCCCAGGTAGTGGCAGAGGGGATGAGAATGGCTATGGACAACTATATGAACCATATGTGGATGGCCAACATTCTCGATCCATTGGCTCTAGAAGTAGCTCCTGCTCTCTACCACACCATGCACAATCACCAGAATCTTCCACAACACTTCAAGTCTCTTCTGAACATGAACCAAATATTCGAACTTCCATTCTTCCCATCACAGGAGATAATAGAGATGAACCCACTATTTTTTCCCTTGGATACCCCAACAAGCCCAGCACAATCCTCATACGGTCCCTCCAATAGAACAAGGAGCAAATCAAAATAGGAAGTGCAAGAAGCAGAAGAGTTGTTAATTCCCCACCCTCGGGGAAGAAGCTTCTTCACAAAAATCTCAACAATAAGAGACATAGCCCTTATGCTATTCCAGGAGAGGGAGGATAAAAAATACATACTTCATTGCCCAATAGCACTCCAAAGATGCTCAATCGAGATAACACCATCGATCAACACAACAATAACAAAGTATGATGTCCTAGTGAATCCCACTCTAAGGGACAGTCCATTCATTATAGGAATTAATCCTAATGCAGCTGCTCTCCAAAACCATTCCTCAATCATGAATACACCTACTAGAATAATCATATGGATCGTTAGAGGAGCTAATAATACTGACTTTAGACGTAACTTTAGGGAGCTGATTAACAATCACAATCCTTGTATGGTTGCACTATTAGAAACAAAAATGGAAAACCATGTACTTCTTAGGCAAGACTTCAACTTCTCAGATCTAATTGGGATTCCAGCGGTTGGCAGAGCTGGTGGCATGGTTATTACATGGATAGACACCATGATAGCAGTGGAACGTGTTAGGCAGACTGATCAAGAACTGCATGCCCTAATCCAGGTATTACCAAATCACAACTATTGGCTTTTTAGTGCAATATATGCTAGAACTTATATTACTAATAGGATAACTCTGCGGGCAAATCTTAGGTCTAGGCCCTTGGCTCATAGGTGGCGACTTTAATGATATCCTGACTCAAGATGAGAAATGGGGAGGCAGGAACATTAGTAGGAATAGGACCTCTAGATTTTGGTCGTGTATTAATTACTATAACCTAATTGATCTAGTATTCAAAGGTTGCCGTTACACGTGGTCTAACCATAGAAATAGGACACATGGTTTTATATTAGAAAGACTAGATCCTTGCCTTGCTAATGAAACCTGGCTAGAGTTGTACCCCTCAGTAATGGTAACTCACCTCCCAAAAACCTACTCCGACCATAATCCGCTATTAATCAAACTAACAAATCCAATCTCAACTAATTCCACAAAACCCTTTAGACTCGAAAAATATTGGCTAACCCACTCAGAGTTTAATAAAGTGGTTGAAAAAAGTTAGGATAATAGGAATTTCAGTGAGCCTTAAAGATGTTTCCAGATTAATATTAAATAATAGAGTGCCCAAAATTTTGGTAATATTTTCGCAAATAAGAAAAGGATACTAGCCAGGATTAGGGGGATCCAAAACTCATCAAGCTATGCTACTAGCACATTTCTTAGAAACTTGGAACAAACTCTAATCACTGATTATAATAATACTCTACACATGGAGGAGGATAATTGGAAGATTAGATCTCGTCTTAATTGGCTAAATGCGGGCGATGTAAATACTAAATTTTTTCACATTTCTGTTCTTAATAGGCGTAGGCGTAACAATACTTCTTTCTTTAAAAATAACACTGGGAATTGGATAACGGATCCTCGAAAAATTACTGAGCACACTCACCAATATTTCCAAAATATATTTACAACAAACAATATTTTATTAGAGTGAAATACTGTTAAAAATGATCATACAAATTTTGTCAATATTGACCTCTCCTCACTGGATAGGCCTTTGAGCACCCAAGAAATTATTTTGACTGTATATTCTTTTAAGCCATACAAGGCTTCGGGGCCTGATGGTATGCACCCTATTTTTTACCAACATCGTTGGAATATTGTGGGTCCATGTATTATCAAGCTATGTAAAGAAATATTTGCTAGATCCAGAATTCTTGAGGAAATGAATCACACCTTATTATGCCTCATCCCTAAATTTAAGGATGCAAATAATCTCAATAATTTTCGGCCAATAGGACTCTGCAACACCACTTATAAAATAATCACCAAAATAATTATTAATCGCATCAAGCCTTTCCTAACTGATCTTATCAGCCTATGCCAATCTAGCTTCTTAAAGGGGAGGCGAGAATGTGATAATGCTATTATTATAGAAGAAGTTGTAAACCATCTTAAAAAGGGAAAGGGGTGAATGGGCAATTGATAATCAAAATTGACCTCGAAAAAGCCTTTGATAGGTTAGAATGGTCTTTTGCCTACAAGGCCTTAACCTTCTTTAAGTTCCCACTAAAGATCACCACCCTAATCATGAACTGCATCTCCACAAGCAAGATAGCAGTCTTAGTAAATGGTGCACAAACAAATTTTTTTTGAACCCACAAGGGGATCCTCTATCTCCTTATTTGTTCATATTAAGCATGGAATTACTATCTGTATACATCAACCACCAAGTAGACCTAATTCTGTGGGATCCCATTAGAATTGGGACAAAAGGACCTTTTCTATCACACCTATTCTATGCGGATGACTTAACATTCATGGCGCAAGCCAATGAGAAAACCATAAATACCATTCACCATTCCTTAGAAACCTTTTGTTCATTTTTTGGTTATAAAATAAATAACACCAAATCAAAAATACTCTTTCTAAGTAACTGCCATCAAAGACTATACAATTGACTTATTTAGCATTAATCCAACAAGTCAATTTAGCAAGTATTTGGGCTTCCCCATAACCAATAACAAACCTAAACATTCCGACTTCCAATTTGTAATTGACAATATATAGAAGAAACTTTCAAATTGGAAAAAAAATTTCTTAACTCTTGCAGGTTGCACAACCCTGGCAAAGGCTACCCTCAATGCCATCCCTAATCATAATATGCAATATATATCTCTCCCAAAGAAGACCCTACATCAAATTGATAAAATACAGCGTGGTTTCATTTGTGTCACAACTCCACTTAAAAAAAGGATCCACTACATTTCATGTGATATTGTAACCCTTCCTAAAACAATGGGAGGTCTGGGGATACCTAAGGCATCCCATAAAAATCAGGCCATACTAGTAGGACTAGCATGGAGATTATTCACCAATCCGTCAACAACGTGGGCAAACACTCTAATTTAAAAATAAAGTCCTAAAATTAATTCTAAGACCATCTCCTTCACTTGTCAAAATATCTTGAGTAGATGGGAAACCATTGCCAAAGGAATCGCTTGGGATGTTGGCAATGGCAAATCCATAAACTTCTACTTTGGCTGCTGGACCCCTAGTAACACAAACATACGCTCTTCCATTCATGGTCCTCTTAACAAGAATGATAGCAACTTAACTCTTGATCGGGTTTCACTGTTCACAAATCTCCTTTGATCTCCCCAGCAATATTAAAAGTGATATCTCCTCTATCTCCTTCTCAACAAACCCCTGGCCATAGACACACCCATTTAGTCGCTCAACACAAATGGCACCTTCTTAACCCATGCAGTCTACACATTACTTCACCACCACATCCAAACTAGCATCGATTATGATTGGATTTGGAAGCTCCATACCCTTAATAAAATTAAAATTTTCATCTAGCAATGGTTTAAAAATAAATTACCTACTAAATCTTTCCTTCATCAAATTGGAGTTTCAAATGACAATATTTGCACGGTTTGTAGGCTGGCAGAAGAAACACTACCCATACTTTCCTTGAGTGCACAGTGGCTCGCACATTTTGGGACAATACGGGCATCGACATCAATGCTATCCTAAACAACAAACATTGGCTCTTATCAATCAACGACCTCCAAATAACCGTTACACACAACTGCACTTAGGACGATATATTTCCATTTGCAATTTGGCACCTCTGATTAAATAGAAATAATAACAGCCTCCACAACCTCTCTAAAATATTAGATTACCAGATGGTTAACACACGAACCATTGAATTTAAACTACTTACGTCCAAATGTAAATGCACCACGCACAAAATTCCTATTCACGTTAAATGGTACCCACCACCATCCCATACTTATAAATTAAACATAGATGCTTCTTTGGGCGACCATAACACTGGAGGCATTGGGTGCATTATATGAAACAGTCAAGGGTACATGATAGTAGGCTTTTCTAACAAAATCAAAGCTTATAACTCTACCCATGCAGAACTACTAGCACTTCATACAGGGCTAAAGCTAGCTAACCACAACGGGATAGCACCACTAGAGATTGACACTGATTCGATGGACATAATCCATCTACTTGAACATAATAGCTTTCCTGCATATACTAACACTATCTTTGAATGTGGGTACTTGTTGAAGAGATTAGGGAATCCAGTTATCCGGCATAGCTTTCGCGAAGGCAACAAAGTGGCGCACGTTTTGAGTAAATTGGGTTCCAAACAATAGCAACCAACCTCTACTACAACTATTTTGAACTCCCCACCAGACCCAGTCAAGAGGATGATCCAAGAAGACAAAAATTAAATATCTACTACTAGACTAGTATCAAGCTCTATATATAATACTCTAGCAATGTTTGGAAACCTAAGTATTATTCATACTATTACTAATAGTGATATAATTCCACCGTAGCCTTTATTAATGATATTATCCTTTTCTGCAAAACATAAAACTTGGAAATCAAGTTATTGAATCCAAGGTGTTAGCAGGACAGCTGGCCGGACAGAAAGTGTTTATTCCAAGAATGACATTGACTCCATCTGATGCTAGAATTCCATTTAAATTCCAGTAAAGACAATTTTCAATTATTTTTTCTTTTGCCATGACAATCAACAAAAGTCAAGGACAGTCATTGTCTCGCATGAGTTTATTTTTGAAGAAAATGGTTTTTACACATGGACAACTATATGTTGCTCTTTCTCGGGTGACAAGCAGAAATAGATTTAAAATTTTGGTTTTTGATGACGATGGGCAAATAACTAATGAAGGCTATAAATGTCGTATTTAAAGAAGTTTTTTGAAATTTAGTCTGACACTCAAAAGATAATCAGTGTCTTTTTTGAGGTTTAAGTACTACTTTGAGATTCATTAACCAAGTACGATAATAGCTGTTGATAAGATATCTGAAACATGTAATATGTACGCTTTACTTTTCTATTCTTTTTTTATACCTTTCTCTATTCTTCTATTCTATATATAAATTAACATAAAATGTTGCAAATACAGATCTGTCAGTATTTTGTCATAACATGGATTAACGAGACTTCTTACATCGTATTTGTGAAGAAGCACATGATGTCATGTGCGAATTTTTTCTTTTTTCCTTTCCTGTTCAGTTATGTTGATTTCAATAGATTATATACTTGATTTTACAATATTCTATTCAGAACGACTAAGTAAATGTAATTTATTTTTATTTTCTTATTTTTTGCAATTTTTTTAGTTTTGTAATATTAATTTAAAAGAGGGGATTGTCACTGGAGGTTAAACTTGGCCACTGATTCAAATTTGACATTAGTACTGGAGAAGATGTTCAATGTCAGCTTTCAAAGGTGATTGGATATCTACCTTCTGTGTGTACTTACGATATCATATCCTTATTATAAGATAGCTAGATGCCTTCCCTATTTTGTTTCTAAAATATAATTAACATTCTATTTAGTTTGCGCCTTCTTTTCCATTCACAATCCTTATTTTTCCAGGTGGAGTGATGCCGTTTAATGATGGTGGTCCTTCATTTAAATCCCAAGCCCAGATTCTCAGAGGTCCATTTCTCCATTTTCTATATTTGATTTCTGAATATTACGTTATGCGGTATTGAATTGAGCGAAGAACAAGTGTTATTCTCTGTGTCACTACTTCGCGATTCAGTACATGTGCTTTTATGTCCTTTTTAATTGTTAAAAGTAGTATATTGAAGATTAGCTGCAACAAAATGCTGTAAAAAATATAGATGATAAATTGCTCCGCCATCCCATGGAGAATAAGGATGGGAAGTTATGAAGTTGCAGAAGTAATTACATGTGTATAAAATATTATTATTTTTATATCAACGAAAGTAATTACCTGTGTCATTATGTATTTACTTTTGGCATTTTTATTTTTGAGCTGGAAATAGCAATGTTTTGGACTATTTTTGCAATTATTTTGGGGATGGATTTAGGTGTGCTTTCATGGATATTTGGAGGTCATTTTTCTGCTGCGTTTTGGAAGAATTTAAGCTGCGCTCTTGACTGATTTTCAGAAGTTACGGGGGCTATTTTGAGTGATGTTTTGGGGTGAGTTTTGCGGCATATCTTATGGCCATTTTTCGCTAAGTTTTGACTGCTCTTGGTCCATATTTCTGGACTGTTTTTGAATGATTTCGGTAGCAGGTTTCAGCTTGAATTTTTTGACTATTTTGGGTGAGAAAGTCACAGTGTTATGGACTATTTGCTGCTGATTTTCGCAAATTTTTGAAGTATTTTGGGACTGTTATAAGGTGGAGTTTATAGTTGGTTTGTGTGGGTTTAAGGTGGAAGAAGAAGGCTGTGAAAAGGAACAACTTTGTGCTCCTCAAACACCTGCTGCTGCTGCGTTTTAACTGCTACAAATTAATATTTTGGGTTATGTTTTGCTGATTTTTTGGTTGCATGTTTCATGGAATTTTCATGATTTTTCTCACAATGTCTCGAGGGATGATTCTTCTGTATAGTATATGTATCTCTCGAGTTCAAAGAGCAAGCTTGCGTGCAATAAAGTTTATATGTTGGGTTGTCTTTGCACTGTGTATGCTGAAGTATTTGTTAAAAGTATAATCGAATTTAGTTTGTTTCACCTATACTTATTACTTACGGTGTTGCAACATCTTCCTTGCATTGTCCCTTGCTTAATTTACATTATTGTCTCTCTTTTTTCGTTCGTATAAAGAGTCTATTTTCAAGGCCAGGTGCTGATTCACATTAGGTTTTGGTTAGTGATGTCATTCAATTTATGTATGTAGATTACATCTTCATTTAGAGTAATGTGTCCTTTACTTAATTTTATCCATACTTTTGACCATCTTTGCGAAAAGTTCCATCTTTCTTGGTAGAGTTCATCACATCAATTGCGAAGGTGAATTTTTTTTTTATTTTTTTAAATAGTCAAAGTACCTCAGTCATGTTCAGAAATAGTAAATACATTAGTCTACAAATTGCTATTTTGCATGATACTCATTAAAGTGGGATATTGTTATTTTTTAACATGTCTGAGTATGAGCCATGGAGATAGAGTTTAGGTGCCAACTATACAACTGTTGTTGAGGAGCAGGAAAGAAATGCTTTTATTATAAAATGCAACGTCAATATATGGAAAGAAAGGAAACAGACTGAATCCATTCTCGGCGAGAAAATTAAAAGTATGGTTTAATTTGTCTTTTATTTTTTTCTAATAAAGTCGATAAATTTAGTCTGCAATATATATATGTTTCTAATATTTCTTCTGCATTAATCAAATGTCTAAGATGTTTCCATATACTCATATTTTGAGTGCTAATCGATCTACTCATTTTTTTTTTGTCTTTTACTGGTGTGATACAATAAAATTCTTTCTCAATGTGCTTACTCCTAAGTTCTACTACTTCATTATTTGATTCTGTTCTTTCTTACTTTGACAGAAAATATATGATCAAAGTCATTGATGACTTCTCCAATTAATGTTCGAATTATTAATTTGTTCTCACGACTGGAAAAATTTATTATTTGGTTATCTGATCAAAATGAGGAGCAAGGGAGAAAAGATTATTCATCATGTAGAGCTCTGCAGTTTGGTGGTAGAGTAGCAGTACCTAACCTAAATTGATCTCTATTGTTATCGTCATTGGATTCACTGTGATTAGTTAGTTGTTTAGAAGTGCAAAATGCTAGAGAATCAACTATATCCATCTCGGGTGTTATCGCCTTTCCGTGAAGAGAGTGGTGATAAGGAACTGTCTGTTCATCCGAGACACACCAAAGTTATTGTGGCCGAAAATAGCAGAACCAAGATTGTTCTGGTCGAGCTTCATGGAGTTGTCAAAAAGGCTGTTGGGCTAATTGGTTGGCATTGGCTGGTGAGGCTTCATTCTTTTTTAGATTGTGTATTTGTTTTTTCCTTTTTACCCATAAAAATCAAGAATGATTCTTCTTCTCTTTGACAGCTTGACTTAAAATAACTACTAACACGGCTTCTTAATTAAGTTACTCTTAATGTAGTGCTATTCTCTTAAAATTTAATGACATCCAGAATGTAAGTGCGTTGCAGTTTATTTTTATTTTTATTATTCTTCACACTCTTCATATAATTAGTTTATAAAGTAATATTTTCCTGATATAAAGAAGTTTGGCTACAATCTCAGCTTAATAGTTCAAAAAAACAAGTTAACTGACTGTCAGACATATGAAAGAGTTGAAGAATATAGGAACTAATAACGGTTCCTGAACAATAATTTTATCACTCTTTCTATCCACAGACCATCTGCTCTTTCTGCTTTTACTATGTCCTAGACTTGATGTACATTCTTTTTAAAGAAGAACAAGGCATGTATCATTGTTATTCCGTTCTGATTTCATATAATAACAATGGTGGACACGATAAAGAATCTGTAACTTGAAACACTGCTTTAGTAAAGCATGAAGATTATGTATTGAGTCAATTACATACTAAAAATACTAGATATTCACTATCCAGGTCTATTAAAGATATCAATAAGCATCCAATTGTTAGACATGAAGCAGCCAAACTGTTATTTCTCAAAGTAGATGTGGAACACATTATACTTCTGAATATTTTTCCAAGTAGGAATCATGGAGATAGAAAAAAGGTTGATCTCAAAGAATGTCCAAGATCTACGCTTTAGAAACAATGTATTAAGCATCTTGGACCAGTATGTGCAAAATCTTTGTCGCCTATTGCAATGCAAATCATAATGTTTAGCATAAATATACAAATGGCTTCTCATATCCATGCACAGACATTAGTTTCTCTTTATATATATGATTTGCTCTATTATACACTACTAATATTAATTACCTCTATGGCATATTCCATATGTTCCTTTTGTCCTTGATTAAAAAAAGAGTAAATATACCCTATTTGTCTGTTAAGTCAAGGAGTAAACTCTGCATAATTTCCTTACTTTCATTTTTTGATATTAGCATGCAACTTTAATTACTCATCATTTTCTTAATGTTCTTAGCAAGAGAGAGAACATTATGAATATATAGTGGCTGAAGAGAAAATTGTGCATAAACACATTGAAAATTGTCTTGATATAACCAATGGGTTGCCAGTGGCAAAATGAATTTTTGTAATTGTCACGATCCCAATTCGCCCTCTCAACTATCGTGATGGCACCTAATCTCTACAACTAGGTAAGCCTAATAATTCGCGAAAAGAGCAAAACAACAGATAAAAACTAGAAGAACTGCGGATAAACTAATAAAATTGAAGATAATAATATAAAAGTGTTAAGATGTCGCTCGGCATATACAATATAGGATCTCAAAACCGAACAAACTCCCAAAACCCGGATCCCATGACTCACAAGATACAAATATGATAAAAATGCTCTAACTCCGGAATGTCTAAATCAACAGAAAAGATAGAAGGGCTATCACTACAAGATAGAATGGAAAGGGAATCCTCGGTCTCCGGACGCGGCAGATATACTTCGAAATCTCTGGAGAATCACCTCACCTAAAGGGTAGTAGGGCTGAGTCGAAGTACCTGGATCTGCACACGAAAAATATGTGCTGGAAAGGGCATGAGTACATCACAACGGTACCCAGTAAGTGCAAGCCTAACCTCGGTCGAGTAGTGACAAGGAAGGTCAGGGCCCTACCGGTCGTGTAAAATAATAATATATAAGGAAATAAACAATCCTAAAGTAATACAGGGTAATAAGAGTAACAACAACTGCAACAAAGATAAAATAATCATAGAAGAAAAATACATCTCAACATAAAGATAACAATCGGGAATCTCCCAGGATACCCTCATGTAGTCCCAAATATAAATATCCATTGGATCTCCCGGGTGTTGTCCCGTAGTCCAATTTATAGTGCACGGAGATCTACCGGAATCCCGATCCGTAGTCCCAAATATAAATACCCAGTACTGGAGAATCTACCTGGTGCGGTCCCGTAGTTCCAATATAAAAGTGCAGGGATCTACCGGAATACAAATCTGTAGTCCCAAAGTAAACATACAGGGGGATCTCGCGGGATACCGTCCCGTACTCCCAAAGTAAACACACAGCAACAACAAAAGAATGTTTAATCCAGTCCAAATTCCATACCAAGGTAAACATGTATTTCTAACCTAGCATGCTGCACAAAATTCAAACAAAGTAGTTTGAGCAAGTAAAGCAATTAAGTCAATTAGACATGCTTCCCTAAGCTAACAGTAGGATTAAATTGCAGGTAGCATAAATAGAAAAGAAAACTCAGTTATAATTACTTAATAAAAATATGATTTTCAACAATTAGCACATGTACGTACTCGTCACCTCACGTACAAGGCATTTCATATATCAACAACACCAAATCCTAAGGGGAATTCCCCCACATAAGGTTAGGCAAGCCACTTACCTCGAACCCGCTCAATCAACTCAATACCACGTTCTTGCCACGAGTATCTGACTCCGAACAGCCCAAATCTATTCAAAGTAATTACATAATGTGAATATAACTTCAAGTAACTAATTCAACTAATAAATTCGAAGCTAATACGCGAAATTAGGAAAATTGCCCAAAAAGTCCCCCTGGCCCATATCTCGGAATCGGATAAAATTTATAAATTCAAAATCCTCACACTCTCACGAGTTCATATATAAAAGTCACTCCAATACGATATCAAAATCTTGATCAAAACTCCAAAATTAGGCCTAAGAAGTTTCCCGCTTTTTCTCCAAATTTTCACCCAAAATTAAAATTTAAAGGATGAATTTAAGCATAGATTCGTGAAAATTAATCAAAACCGAGTAAGAATTACTTACCCAAAACACCCAGTGAAAATCTCTCTCAAAATCGCAAATCCTGAGCTCCTAAATCAATTTTCCAAGTTTTGAGACTCAACCCTCGTTCTGCCCCTTTTTCTGAACAGTGGAGCTGTACCTGCGGACCTGAGACCACACCTGCGGTCCCTCTTCTGTGGAACTCAAGTCGCATATGCGACAATTCATTAAAACCTAACTTTCGCACTTGTGACCAACTTATCGCATCTGCGGTCTCGCAGGTGTATGCACCCTTCTGCACCTGCGTCTTCTAGCTTTCCCTTATCTGGCCGTATCTACGGTTGAACACACGCTTCTGCGCTTCTGCACCTGCAGTCCCCAACCCACATGTGCGGTTATGATAGTAATTCAGCAACTTCAACTGCACACTCTAACTCCTAACTTCCCGTCAACCATCCGGAATTATCCTAAGGCCCCCGGGGTCTCAACCAAAAGTACGAACAAGTCATATACCACTATTCAAACTTGTACAAATCTTCAGAATACTCAAAACAACTTCGAATCATCAAAACACCCTTGGATTCAAGCTTAAGAATTCCAAAACTTCCGAATTCCGCATTCGATCAAAAAGTCTATCAAACCTCGTCCGAATGACCTGAGATTTTTCACACACGTCATATTCAATACTACGGAGCTACTCGAACTCTCAGAATTTCATCCCAACCCCTAGACCAAAATCTCTCTATCGAACCGGAAACTTCAAAAGTTTAACTTTCGGCATTTCAAACCTAAATAAGCTACGTATTTCCAAAACACAATCCGAACATGCCCCTAAGCCTGAAATCACCCAACAGATATAACAGAACCAACAGAATTCCATTCTGATGCCATCTTCACATTGATCCAACTATGGTCCAAATTCTAAAACTTAAACTCTCATTTAGGGACTAAGTGTCTCAAAACTCTATGAAACTCCAAATAAACCTTCCTAGCAACTCACAATAGCATAAACAAACATGGGGAATGCAATTAATAGGGGGTCAGGGCATTAATTCTTAAAATGACCGGCCGGGTTGTTACATCCTCCCACACTTTAACATCTGTTCGTCCTCGAACGATCATAGAGACATACCTGAAGTAGTGAAGAGATGAGGGTAACGGTTGCGCATATCCTACTTGGTCTCCCAGGTCGCCTCCTCCACCGGCTGACCCTGCCACTAAACCTTTACTGATGAATGTCCTTTGACCTTAGCTTCCGAACCTGCCGGTCCAATATTTCCACCAGCTCCTCAACATAAGATAGATCCTTGTCCAACTAGACTGAACTAAAACCCAACACATGCGATGAATCACTGTGATACCTCCGAAGCATAGAAATATGAAATACCGGATGAACTCCTTCCAAGCTGGGAGGTAATTCAAGCTCATAAGCGACCTCCCCAACCCGTATCAATATCTCAAAAGGACCAATAAACATCGGACTCAATTTCCTTTTCTTCCCAAATCTCATAACGCCCTTCATAGGCAAAACCCGAAGTAGAACCCGCTCTCCAACCATATAGGAAACATCACGAACCTTCCGGTCTGCGTAACTCTTCTGTCTGGACTGGGCTGTACGAAGTCTATCTTGAATCACCTTAACCTTCTCCAAAGCATTATAAACCAAGTCTGTGCCCAATAATCTAGCCTTACCCGGCTCAAACCGACCCACCGGGGATCTACAGCGCCTACCATATAAAGCCTCATACGGCGCCATCTGAATGCTAGACTGATAACTGTTGTTGTAGGAGAACTCCGCTAATGGAAAGAACTGGTCCCAAGACCCTTCAAACTCCATCACACACGCACGGAGCATATCCTAAAGAATAGTGCACTCAGACTGTCCATCCGTCTGAGGATGAAAAGTTGTGCCAACTCCACCAAGTACCCAAATCATGTTGTACGGCTCTCCAGAACCGTGATGTGAACTGAGTACCTCTATCTGAAATGATGGAAACTGGAATACCATGCAGAGAGACAATCTCCCGGATGTAAATCTCCGCTAACCACTACGAAGAATAGGTAGTACACACAGGAATGAAGTGCACGGACTTGGTCAGATGATCCACAGTCACCCAAATGGCATAAAACTTCCTCAAAGTCCGTGGGAGTCCGACTACGAAGTCCATGGTGATCCTCTCCCACTTCCACTCCATAATATCTATCTGTTGAAGCAACCTACTCGGTCTCTGGTGCTCATACTTCACCTATTGAAAATTGACGCACCGAGCTACAAACCCAACTTATATCTTTCTTCATCCGCCTCTACCAGTAGTGCTGTCTCAAATACTGGTACATCTTCACGCACCCGGATGGATGGAATACCGCGAACTATAGGCCTCCTCTAGAATTAACTCTGGAAGCCCATCAACATTGGGTACACAAACCCGACCCTACATCCTTAATACCCCGTCATAACCAATAGTCGCATCTCTGGCATCGCCATGCAGAACCTTGTCCTTGAGGACAAACAAATGAGGGTTATCAAACTGACGCTCCTACATACAATCAAACAAAGAAGACAGAGAAACCATACAAGTAAGGATCTGATTGGGCTCCGAAAGATCCAATCTCACAAACTGACTGGCTAAGGCCTGAACAACCATCGCTATGGGCGCTCTCCGCTGCTGGTAAATAAACCAAACTTGCCAAACTCTCCGCCCGGCGACTCAAAGCATCGTCCACCACATCAGCCTTGCCCCGCTGATACAAAATAGTGATATCATAGTCTTTCAATAGCTCTAACCACCTCCTCTGGCGCAAATTAAGGTCCTTCTACTTGAACAGATGCTGCAAACTCCGGTGATCAATATAAATCTCACAAGGCATACCGTACAAATAATGATGCCAGATCTTCAAGGCATGAACAATAGCAACTAACTCAAGATCATGGACAGGATAATTCTTCTCATGTACCTTCAACTGTCTGGACGCACAGGCAATCACCCTACCATCATGCATCAATACCGCTCCAAGGCCAATCCTCGAGGCATCACAATAGACAGTATAAGACCCCGAACCTGTAGGCAATATCAAAACTGGGGCTGTAGCCAGAGTTGTCTTGAGCTTCTGAATGCTCGCCTCACACTCTTCCATCCACTGGAATGAAGCACCTTTCTGGGCCAGCCTGGTCATACGTGTTGTAATAGATGAAAACCCCTCAATAAATCGACGATAATAACCCGCCAAGTCAAGAAAACTATGGATCTTTGTAGCTGAGGATGGTCTGGGCTAACTCTACACTACTTCCACTTTATTCGGATCCACCTTTATCCCCTCACTCGACACCACATGACCCAAGAATGCCACGAAATCCAACCAAAACTCACGTTTTGAGAACTTTGCATATAACTTCTTTTCTCTCAAAGTCTGAAGCACTATCCTCAGGTGCTTCTCATGATCTTTCTGACTCCGAGAGTATACTAGAATATCATCAATAAAGACAATGATGAACGAATCAAGATGTGGTCGGAACACACTGTGCATCAAATGCATGAAGGCTGCTGGGGCATTTGTCAACCCAAATGACATAACAATTAACTTGTAATGACCATACCGAGTCTTGAAAGTAGTCTTCGGGATATATGGCTCGCGAATCTTTAACTGATGGTAACCTAAATGCAAGTCAATCTTAGAAAACACTCGTGCACCCTATAGTTGGTCAAACAAATCATCAATATGGGGCAAAGGATAATGGTTCTTCAATGTAATCTTGTTCAATTGGCGATAATCAATTCACATACACATAAAACTATCCTTTTTCTTCACAAACAAGATAGGAGAACCCCAAGGCGATACACTGGGCCGAATAAAACCCTTATCAAGCAATTCCTGTAACTGATCCTTTAACTCCTTCAACTCAGGAGAAGCCATAAGATACGGAGGAATAGAAATGGGTTGAGTGCCCAGCAACAGATCAATGCCAAATCAATATCTCTATCGGGCGGCATGCCTGGAAGATCAGCTGGAAACACATCAGAGAAATCCCGTACTATTGGGACTGAATCAACTATAGGGGTATCGATACTGACATATTTCACATAAGCTAAATACGCATCACATCCCTTCTCAACCATTTGCTGAGCCTTAAAGAAAGAAATAACTCTTCTCGGAGTGTGATCTAAAATACCCCTTCACACAACTCGTGGTACACCTAGCATAACCACCATCACGGTTGGCGTGACAATCAAGAATAGCATAATGGGGCGACAACCATTCCATTCCCAAGATAACATCAAAATCTACCATGTTGAGCAACAATAAATCGACTATGGTCTCAAAACCACTAAGAATAACCAAACACGACCGATAAACGTGGTCCATAATAAGAGAATCTCCCACAAGAGTAGAAACATAAATAGGGGAACTCAAAGAATCCTGAGATACACCCAAATGTGGGGCAAAATAAGAAGACACATAAGAATAGGTGGAGCCTGGATCGAATAAAATTGATGCATCTCTATGACAAACCAGGACAATACATGTGATGACAGAATCGGAGGCGACAGCCTCGGTACTGGCAGGAAGGGCATAATATCTGGCTTGGCCTCCCCCTCTAGGGTGACCTTTACCTCCCCGACCTCCACCACTAGCTGGCTGAGCAGGTGGGGTAGCAACTGGTGCTGTAATCATAGTTTGAGAACTTTGCAGGGCACGTTATGGCTAAGAAGTCTATGAAGGTGCACCCTTCCTATGTCTGGGGCAATCCCTCACCATATGGCATGTGTCACCACCTCAAAACAAGCTTTGGGAGGACGTGGCAGCTGTGACTAGCTCGCGCCAGTTTTGATGGACTGACAATTAAAAGCACCCCTCACAAGAGCCGTACTAGATACTGGAGGTGCATAATAAGGCTCTTGAGGTCTAGGATGATCTGGAATACCACTGGCTGCTGGAAGAGCTGAATAAAGGGGGCGACTCATATAAACCCTACCATGACAAACTGTAGCTGGAGCATGGGCACCAGAATAATGGTCTGACTCTCGATACCTCATGCCTCCCTCTCCTCTCTATCTCGAGCATGCATACCCTCCACTCTCCTAGCAATGCTCACCATCTGCTGATAAGAAATATCCATCTCCAACTCACGAGCCATGTTAGACCTGATGCTGGGAATGAGCCCCTCAATAAACTGGCGAACACTCTCGCGGACAGTAGAAACCAAAGTTGGTGCATGTCTAGCCAAGTTAGTGTAACAGACAGCATACTCTGAGATAGTCATAGTACCCTGGCGCAAATACTCAAACTCTGTGCGCCAGGCATCCCTGAGGCTCTGAAGAACATACTCTCTCAGGAACATATCTGAAAATTGAGTCCAAGTCAGGGAAGCTGCCTCATCCGAACCGTCTAACTCATAAGTACTCCACTACTCATAGGTAGCTCCTCGAAGCTGGAAAGTAGTGAAGAAAACCCCGCTCAATCATGATATACCCATGGTACGGAGGATATGGTAGCACTCATCTAGAAATCCCAGAGAATCATCTGATTCTAGACCACTGAATACATGAGGCTTGTACTTCTTGAACCTCTCAAGCCTCCACTGCTCATCCTCGAAAGCTGCTACCCTGTCCTCGAGCTTATCTGGGGCAATGGGCTGTACAAAAATAATCTCTGGGACCCGATCGACATGCACTCGCTGCTCAGGAGTGCGGGCATCAGGAGTCTATGCTGCTTCCCCCCTACCTAGGACAGAGTAGTGTACATGCTCATAAACTGTGTAAGAGTCTCTTGAAGTACTGGAGTAGTAGTAGCAGTAGGCGTATCAGGTGACTGGGCTCCGGTGGGAGCTGCTGGTGGCTCCTCAGTGGAAGCTCGCGCGGGTGCTCTGGCTGTACCACGTGCGCGTCCTCGACCTCTACCTCGGCCCCGACCTTTGACGGCTCTAGTAGGGGTGCGGGTGCCTGATCACCTCCGGTATCATGTGTCCTCACCTTGTGTGAGAGAATAAAAGATATAAGTTTAGAATTGTGATATAAAAAAATCTCGCACGACAAGAAAATTAAATGAAGTGCAATTTTCCTAACAGTTACACAGCCTCTCATAGATAAGTACATACGTTTCCGTACCGATCCGCGAGACTCTAATAAACCGGCTTGTTATTCATGACTCCTATGAACCTAGAGCTCTGATACCAACTTGTCATGACCCCAGTTCGCCCTCCGTGAACTACCGTGATGGCACCTAGTCTGTACGACTAGTTAAGCCTAAAAATTTATGGAAAGAGGAAAATAACAGATAAAAACTAGAAGAACTGCAGATAAACTAATAAAATCGAAGATAACATTATAAAAGTGTTAAGATGCCGCTCGACATATACAATAGAGGATCTCAAAACCGAACAAACTCCCAAAACCTGGAATCCCATGAATCACACGCTACGAATATGATAAAAATGCTCTAACTCCGGAATGTCTAAATCAACAGAAAAGATAGAAGGGCTATCACTACAAGATAGAATGAAAAGGGACTCCTCGGTTTGCGGACGCGGCAAATATACCTCAAAATCTCTGGAGAATCGCCTCGCCTCAAGGGTAGTAGAGCTGAGTCGAAGTACCTGGATTTGCACATGAAAAATATGTGCAGGAAAGGGCATGAATGCATCACAGCAGTACCTAGTAAGTGCCAAGCCTAACCTCGATCGAGTATTGACGAGGAACGTCAGGGTCCTACTGGTCGTGTACAATAATAATATATAAAGAAAGAAACAATACTAAAGTAATACAGGGTAATAAGAGTAGCAACAACTGTAACAGAGACAAAATAATCACAGAAGGAAAATACAACTCAATATAGAGATAACAACCAGGGATCTCCCAAGATACCGTCCTGCAGTCGCAAATATAAATATCCAGTGGATCTCCCAGGTGTTGTCTCGTAGTCCAACTCATAGTGTGGGGGGATCTACCGGAATTTCGATCCGTAGTCCAAAATGTAAATGTCTAGTAGCGGGAGAATCTACTGGGTGCAGTCCCGTGGTTCCAATATAAAAGTGAAGGGGGATCTACCAGAATAAAAATCCGTACTCCCAAAGTAAACATGCAGGGGATCTCCCGGGATACCGTCCGGTAGTCCCAAAGTAAAGAAACAACAACAACACGAAGAATATTTAATTCAGTCCAAATTCCATAACAAGGTAAACATGTATTTCTGACCTAGCATGCTGCGCAATTCAAATAAAGCAGTTTGAGCAAGTAAAGCAATTAAGTCAATTAGACATGCTTCCCTAAGCTAACAGTAGGACTAAATTGCAGGTAACATAAACAGGAAAGAAAATTCAGTTATAATTACTTAATGAAAATAGGATTTTCAACAATTAGCACATGTACGCACTCGTCACCTCACGTACAAGACATCTAATATATCAACAACACCAAATCCTAAGGGGAGTTCCCCCACACAAGGTTAGGCAAGCCACTTACCTCGAACCACTCAATCAACTCAATACCACGTTCTTGCCACAAGTATCTGACTCTGAATGGCCCAAATCTATTTAAAGTAATCGCATAATATAAATATAACTTCAAATAACTAATTTAACTAACAAATTCGAAGCTAATACACGAAATTAGGAAAATTGCCTGAAAAGTCCCCCGGGCCAACATCTCGGAATTGGGTAAAATTTACAGATTTGGAATCCTCACACTCTCACGAGTTCATATATACAGAAGTTACCCCAATCCGACATCAAAAACTTGATCAAAACTCCAAAATTAGGCCTAAGAACTTTTCCACTTTTTTTTCTCCAAATTTTCACCCAAAATTCAAATTTAAAGGATGAATTTAAGCATAGATTCGTGAAAATTAATCAAATCGAGTAAGAATTACTTACCTAAAACACCCAGTGAAAATCTCTCTCAAAATCGCCAATCCCGAGCTCCCAAATCAATTTTCCTAGTTTTGAGACTAAACCCTTGTTCTACCCCTTTTTCTGAACAATAGAACCGTACTTGTGGATCTAGGACTGCACATGCGGTCCTGCTTCGGCGGAACTCAAGTCACATCTGCGACAATTTATTAAAATCCAGCTTTCGCACCTGCGACCAACTTACTACATATGCGATCTCGCAGGTGCATGCACCCTTCCGCACCTGCGACTTCTAGCTTTCCCTCATTTGGCCGCATCGGCGGCTGACCACACGCTTCTGCGGTTCCTCACCTGCGGTCCCCAATTCACGGGTGCGGTAATGACAGTAATTCAGCGGCTTTAGCTGCACACTCTAACTCCTAACTTCCCGTCAACCATCTGGAATCATCCCGAGGCTCCCGGGGCCTCAAACAAAGGTACGAACAAGTCATATACCACTATTCAAACTTGTACAACTCTTCGGAACACTCAAAATAACTTCAAACCATCAAAATACCCTCGGATTAAAGCCTAAGAATTCTAAAACTTCCGAATGTCGCATTCGATCAAAAGGTCTATCAAACCTCGTCCGAATGACCAGAAATTTTGCATAATCGTCACATTCAATACTATGGAGCTACTCCAACTCTCGGAATTCCATCCCGACCCCTAGATCAAAATCTCACTATTGAACCGGAAACTTCAAAAATTTAACTTTCGGCATTTCAAACCTAAATAAGCTACTAACCTCCAAAATACAATTCGAGCACGCCCCTAAGCTCGAAATCACCCAACGGAGCTAACGGAACAAATAAAATTCCATTTCGAGGTCGTCTTTATAGTGCTCCGACTACAGTCCAAATTCTAAATCTTAAACTCTCATTTCGGGACTAAGTGTCCCAAAACTCTCTAAAACTCCAATAAGCCCTCCCGGCAACTCAAAATAGCAGAAACAAATACGGAAATGCAGTTAGTAGAGGATCGGGACGTTAATTCTTTAAACGATCGACTGATTCGTTACAGTAATGAGCATCTCAAAAAAACTCTATGCAAGCGAGGTGAGTGGTAAAAGTTGCTGCGAAAATGCTTTTTTGATTATTATCCTGCAAAAAGAAGGTTTGTTTTTTCTTTTAATAATGCAAAATATTTGTTATTCTAATGCATTTCAGAAGAGGAGAGCCGGTGGGGTACATTATCAGCTGGAAGACTAGGGGTAACATATGGGATACTTAAGGTAAATATCTATTGTTATTATATTGAACTATTGCATCAGATAGTTATACGATATCTCGAAAACTAAAGCAATTAGGCCAATATTTTTTTCTCTTTACATTACATATGACTGAGTCCTGGCAATGAAACTATGATGAGATGTAAATAGAGGGCTGCCAAAAAGTACGAGTCATTTCTTCTCAAACTTATGAAACAATATTTATGTATTGAAATTCTAATTATGGTCCAAATTAGTATACTTAAAATGTTCAGTGACATCACATTGCAAACTTTATTTGAATTGTTAAACCATAATTACATATAAAATTAGAAGCTATATGAAGAGAAGGTTACCTTCCCTTTTGTATTCCATATATGTTTTCAAAATCTAGATGTATTATTTGCAAATGAAAGGTAATAGATAATATAGGTAGTGTCTTGTGAATCATATGTGTATAGCTTGGAAGCTAAACTCAGTTACTGTTCACAACGTTTAGCTTGGCTCTATGCTGTGCTCTCACATTTTATTCTTTTCAGTCTATTTCATCATATAGTGGGTATTATCAGCCAAATGATGATAGTCTTGACAACCTTTTATTAGTTCTCAAGGAAAATGGAGTCAACCTGGATGAGGTTAAGGTTAGTGATTTTTATGTCTTTCCTACTTTCATATTACTTTTTAACTGTAATATTTGCAGCACCTAAAAAAATCATTTTTCGATATCTCATCAATGAATATGTAAAATGGACAATGGCTATGTCAAAGAAATAAAAAATACAATCTTAGTGATTCTTAGGACCCCTGTTCCTTCAAGCCTAAAACTACTAGACTGGAAAGTGGGGGAATACTCTACTTGGCCCGAATATGCTAATTTGAAAAGCAAAAAAAAAAAAAAGAACTCTTGATCATATGTATAAAATATTGTTTTTATACCTTATGAATGTATATAAAAAACTTAAGTTTTTTTTAAATAGTTTATAGGTGTTGAACAACACCATATGTGTAAGCTATCTTCACAATTACTAAAAAATTTCTTAGAATAGTACTATCATCTGGCCTTAAATCATACGTAGGCCCCAATATTAGCACCAACAAAAGTAATTACTTGTTATCAAATATTGTTATTTTGATATCAACAAAAGTAATTACCTGTGTCATTATCTCTTTAGTATTGGTATTTTTATTTTTTCGTTAAACCATTGATTAGAGATGCAATTATTTTGTTGATTATTACTTGGTTACTTAACAGAATTGTAGTGTCCTATTCTGGACTTGAGTATATCTCGAGGGATGATTTTTCTAAGCCATTTTTTAGCCATCATATTTGCTATTGCACATGTTATATTTGTTGCGTGTGGGCCTACTTTGAAGGATGAGAATTTATCAAGATTTAAGTCACTGTGTGATTTCTGTTGGAGCTACTTAAAATAATATTTTTTGCAAGTTGGTGCACCCATATTAACCTTCGTTCGAGACAGGAGGTGAAATAGATTTTAACCAAATGTGATGTTCTTTATGTTTCTACTTGAGTCAAAAGTTTATGCATTTTCATGTAGACTGATTCTTTTAAAGCCAAATATTGATGTATCATTTCTCAAGTATGTTAAAATAGCTTTTGGGAATGGGTGGTCCCTAACAATAAATTCACAGAGATAGCCGATATAATTCACCTATTTTTCTTTTTGTTTAATATTTTTTTAATGTAGTCGATAAATATAGTCTGCAATATATATCTCTTTTTAATATTTCTCTATGCTTTTTTTTTTTCGTTTAAAATAATTCACGCGCGGGTAAGTATACTAGTAAGGAGAAAAACATTCCTCGAAGATAAAAGCGATTTAAAAAATGGCATACTCCAATTGCGATTTATAAGTCGACTCACTAGTTATGATTTATAAGTCCGCTAATTGCGATTTCAGTAATCCAATTCTGGAATTTTAATTTTATAGTTTCACATTACATGAGTTGCGATTTTATAAGTGTCATTGGCTAATTGTGATTTTATAAGTGTCATTGACTAAATGCGATTTATAATACGCATCCAACGTAATTACAAATGTTCCCTCCAACTAATTAAATTTATAAATTAGTAAATGCTTACCTATCGCACTTGTAGGAATATAGTAGGTTCACTGTTGTAGTTAATACTTCCATCACCTCCGAACAATGCAACTTATAAAACCACTCCCTTTCTTGATCTACATCGCACCAATAACCCGACCTTGCTTTTCATACTTTATTTTATTTAAAAAGCTCGTGTGTTACCTAGTTCCTAAAAAATTAAACTCATAATTGATAAAATTCCTAGTCTAATAAATTGCATTGAGTAAATGTGATTGATGGACAAATTCATTTTATATATGTTTGGTGTTCCCTTAAAACAATACTATACATTTTGGAAAAAAGTTACTACAAATATAAAACTAAGCTACAAAGATATGCTAAAAAATTATGACATGCTTCTGTTATCGCACAATAGAATAACATACGTTAAAAAACTCGACTTAAAAAAATGATATGTTTAATAATGTATTTGTTTTTATAAATCTAAAATATATTTTTAGTTTACTATTAAGAGTAGGAAAGAAAAATGATCTTTATATAAATTTAAGTGAGGAGGTCGACTATGTTTAAATTTGCTATTTGGTTGCAGTTGAAAAAATATATATAATTGTGAGTATAAACTACGGAAAGGGGTCATAAATGTCCTTAATCTATTGGAAATGACTCAAATATATTCTTCATCTGCCTTTTGACCCAAAAATGGCACTAACGTTTTAGAAAAGGGTCATAAATGGTCTTAACCTATTAGAAATGGCTCAAGAATGCCAATCATCCACCTTTTGGCCCAAAAATGCCATTAATTTTTCTTTAGTATCAAAACTGCCTCTTGACCTAACACACAATAGCAGTTGACTATGTGAAACTTTTTGCAAATCCACGTGGTACTTTTTGATTGATCAATATTAAACAACTTTAGCTTTTGTCATTAAAGTGTGTCAAGATCTGTATTTTAACCCCAAAAATCGTAGCTTTTTCAGTTGCTATAATACAAGTAGTTAACTTTAAAATAGCAACTTTAGAAATATTAAAATATAATAGAATTTTAGCCGAATAAATGGAACCAATTTTTAGGTAAAGAAAGCATACAACCATGTCAATTAATACTTACACCAGAAGAAGCAGTTTTTTTATACAACAAAAACTGAAATTATGATAATAAACTTGAAGAAACAAAAAGAAAAATTTAAGGAACCGGAAGAGAAAAGAAAGAGTTGAAGAACCCTATTGGAATATGTGTGTTGGGTCTAATTTTTTTTTTTAATGTTGACCAATCAAAAAGTGCCACATGGATTTGCAAAAAGTCCCACACAGTCAACTATTGTTGCTGTTAGTTCAAGGGGCAGTTTGATACTAAAGAAAATGCTAATGGCATTGTTTTTCACAACAAAAACTGAAATTTTTGGCTCAATAATTAGACCCAACACACATATTCTAATAGAGTTCTTCAACTCTTTTTTTTCTCTTCCAGTTCCTTAAATTTTTCTTTTCGTTTTTTCAAGTTTATTATTATAATTTCAGTTTTTGCGGTGTAAAAAAAAACTGCTTCTTCTGGTGTAAGTATTAATTGACATGGTTGTATGCTTTCTTTACCTAAAAATTAGTTTTATTTATTCGGCTAAAATTCTATTATATTTTAATATTTCTAAAGTTGCTATTTTAAAGTTAATTGCTTGTATTATAGCAACTGAAAAGTTACGATTTTTGGGATTAAAATAGAGATCTTGATACACTTTAATGACAAAAGCTAAAGTTATTTAATATTGACCAATCAAAAAGTGCCACGTAAATTTGCAAAAAGTCCCACACAGTCAATTGTTTTTGTGTGTTAGGTCAAGAGGCGGTTTTGATACTAAAGAAAACTTAATGACATTTTTGGGCCAAAAGGTGGATGAGGGATATTTTTGAGCCATTTCTAATAGGTTAAGGACATTTATGACCCTTTTCCGAAATGTTAATAGCATTTTTGGGCCAAAAGATGGATGAAGGGCATTTTTTAGTCATTTATAATAGTTAAGGACATTATGATCCTTTTCCGTATAAACTAGTATTATTCAATGTATTACTTACGGATAAAAATAAAATCTACAAGGCAGAATACATAATCGGGCCCTTAAACTTGGCCTTTTTTGTCACTTGAATACTTAAACATAGAGTTGTTCCTATTAGGCCCTTCAACTAAACCACATTTATGCAATTAGACACTTTGTAGTGACATAATTGAGTGCGTGAGAAAAGACGCGTGAACATGAGAAAAATGTTGTGATTATTATTTTATAATTATTATATTCTAATATATTATTTCACTTAAAGCTAATTTTTACCCTACATTCTATTTCTCTTCTTCTTCGCGTGAACCCATCATTTTTCCTCTTAATTTTTTTAAAAAGAAAGTATAGTGTACGTGGATTTGACTATTCTCATTTGGCATGCCTGTTCTCTTTATACACTACTGGAATAAAACTTTACAAACTAAAACACACAAGTGATTTGATAGAAGTTGCATTTTGATATTAACAACTTTTAACAAAAATAGTACTTCAACAAAAGAGCAAAGCTGTCAAATACACTAATGCAGCTATTTCATAAGCAAAGAAGAAAGCCTTAAAAGCTATCAAATACACAAGTGCAGCTAATTACATATCCAACGCTAATTTTTATAAAAAAAATTATCGGATAATCTACAAAGTGTCTAATTGACACATATATAATTTAGTTGAAGGGCCTGATAACAACAACTCTATGTTTAAGTGTCCAAATGACAAAAAAAGTCAAGTTTAAGGGTCCAGTTATGTACTTGGCCAATCTACAAACTCCCTAACTGACACACCCTTATAAACAAATTTCGAAAGTGTTATGCCCCAATTATTTCTCTTTCGAAATTTCAATTTCCCTTCTTCATAATATTCCCAAACCCAATTCCGACTAAAAAGTCACCACCCTTCGCGGCCATCCCCGCCCCAGCACTGGCCACCGTCGTGTGACGGAGAAATGAGAATTCTACAACTCCGGTGGAAGAATCCGGCGAAGATATCGTCAAACAGTCCACTTCCTTTCGGCCCTTTCAATTCCACAACCCAAACCCGGTGGAAGAAACCAGCAAACACAGCCCAAACCCGACTGGAAAACCGGACTCGAGACCCGAATCTCGACAAACTCACTGCCCAATACCGGAGACTTAAACACATCTTTAACCTCTACGATGTCGTATCTGCTAAAAAACGCGGTCGTTTTGTCTCAGTTCAGTCACTGTCCAAGTGGGCCCCTCATGCCGGCATTAATACCATCACTGCCGGTGATCTTCTCAGGAAATACCCCCATATTTTTGAGGTATTTACACACCCAATTAAGCGTAATTTATGCTGCAAGTTTAGGGAGAATTTTGTCATTTTGCTTAAGCAAGAAGAAGATTTCATGTCACAAAATGAACATGAAAATGTGATGAGAATAAAGAAGATTTTAATGATGTCTGTTAATGGTTCTATACATTTGCATGCACTTAGATTAATGAGGACCGATTTGGGTTTGCCTGAAAACTTCAGGGACTCAATCGTAATAAAGTATGATGAAGTTTTTAGGATGGTGGATTTGGAAATTGTTGAATTAATTAATAGAAATGGAGCAGAGGAGAGTTTTGGGTTGGCAAAAGTTGAATCTTGGAGGCAAAAGGAGTATACTGAGAAATGGTTGAGTGAATTTGAGGTCAAATATGCATTTCCTATTCATTTCCCGACTGGGTTTAAGATAGAACCAGGTTATAGGGAGAAATTGAAAAATTGGCAAAGGCTTCCTTATGTTAAGCCTTACGAAAGAGAACTCACGTATCACTTGAATGGACAAACAGCTGAACCCTTGGGACAATCTTTAGGATGTGATGAGTTGACGTCAAGGTCAAAGGGTGTTGGAAAACGTAAGTTTGGAGGATTTGAGCGTTATGAGAAGCGAGCTGTGGCGATTATTCATGAACTTTTGAGCTTGACTGTTGAGAAGTTGGTGCCCCTCGAAAGGTTGGCACATTATAAGAAGGACCTCGGTATTGAAGTTAATATCCGTGAGCTGTTGTTGAAGCATCCTGGGATATTCTACATATCCACTAAAGGGAATACTGAGATTGTTTTTCTTAGGGAGGCATATAGTAGTGGGTGTTTGATTGAGCCGAACCCAATGTATGATTTGAGAAGAAAGATATTGGAGCTTCTCTTGTTGGGAAACCGTAATACGAGAGAGTTGAGAGCGGAAAGGGAACTGAAGGATGAAATTAGAGACATGACAGATGATGAAAATGGATGGGAAAGCAGAGAGGGTGATTTTGTTATTCCAATTCTAGAGAGCATCTCTGATCATGACAATGATGACAATTTGAAGTAGAATGGTTACTTAAACGAGGCAGAGCTGATTATCTGAGATGGAAATCAGTCAAGAGAATCTTGGTGTCATAAGCTAGAATTTTCTGCAAACTGACAATTTATGAACCATTTGGTGTTGGTTTTAGCAAATTGGTCTACAGTCGTATCTGTGCTTCTCTACTGTCATTGTTCAGAAAGTTTGTTCCGCTCTACAAAAGTCTCATCATGACTTGCCAGGAACCTTTGTTATTTCAGTTGGTGATTGTGCTGAAAAATTATGGAGTCTCCCTTCTCTTCAGTTAGGTACGGTCTCTAGCATTATAACCTGTTTGTTTGCTCACTCTGTTCATATCTGATAAATGATATTCCAGTTCAATTTCTGCCAGGTTTTGTTAATTTGCATTTTGTCGTTTCAAATCAAACTATTAAATCATGGAAAGGAAAGCTGGGCTAATTATAGTGGTATGCACCTAGTGGTGTGGAGCAATTTTAGGAATAGGTTTGCTAGCTTTTACAACTTCACTATAATCACCAACTAGAGAGCTGGACCAAAATCATTTTAACAAAAGAGTAATATGGTGAAACTGCTGGTCCAAATAGGATGTAGAGGGTCTAATTTTATTCCTATAGTAGGAAACTAGAAAGTGGCTAATAAATTACCATCTCCTCATCTTGTTGTTTGACTTGGATCAGTTTGTTTCTTATTGGAATTTGGTCCAAGTGAGGAAGGGAAAACTTTGGAAGTGTTGGATCATAACCTTTTCAAAATAAATAAATATTTGTGTCTTGTATAATACAGGGATAATTGGAGACCCTTTTAAATCCAGGTAACTATGGAGAAACAATCACCATGGTACAGTAAGGTGTCAGGTTCGATATTTTTGGAGTAATGCATGGTTCTTTTCGTTGCTTCTGGTGGAGGACACTGAATTCTGTCTTTGCTCGTCTGTTATTTAACTATATAATAAGTGAAAGTTTTGGTCGTCCAAGGATAAAATCGTCATTTTGATACCAGAGTTGTTCTTGGTGACACATATGTTCTTGGTAACTCCTCTTCGTCATATCCATTTCTACAACCAGAATGTTCCAGCAATCCATTTTTCCCAAGCGCTCTCTCTCTCTTTCCTTTTTACATCGCATTCTTCCTGCCTTTTTCCGAAATTATCAATTTTAGTTTGAGTTTTGCTCTAGCGCTACTGTATAGATTTATGACTAACAGGCAAGTGTTCCCGATTTGGGGATTTTCCCTCTTCCTCTTCGAATTCCATAGACTATATTTTCCGCATCCGCTAACTGTAGACATAATTTCAGATGTTAATTCTAGAGTTACTTGTGCCTTTAGCTCTTTCCTTATCTAATATTACTTATGCATGTTTTGATTTGGATATCTGGTGCCAAATTTCTTGGTTTTGTCTAGATGGCTTTAAAGGGTGTTCTTTGAGAGGTTGGAGATCTAAGCGGTTTACAATGAGGTATTGTTCTAGAGAATTTGCCGTTTGCTCCTTCGTCCTCCATCATCGCTGGCCCCAATAGAAAAAATAAATTTATTAAAGGCAATTACAGAATTGTCGAGCCTTTGGCTCTTTTTTTAACTGATTCTGCACGTGCTTGTGTTCATTGACTATTTTGTGTCAATTTGGCAGTGATTAATGGTACTAACTAAATGGAACTCAATGGGAATCGGAAAAGGACATGTGAACAAAACTCTTAAAGGTCATTAATGCACTTATGTTCTGTCAAAATTATTTTGTTTTCCTTTTATCTTACTTATCTTCTGCATTGGTGATAAGATTAGCTCCAAAATATACGAGATACGAGAGTGTGCTTCAATCAGAAGGGTCCAGTTAACCTCACCAGCAAATCCATAACCATTGCAAAGTAAAAAATTGCAATTGATAGCACATACTTGGCTGCCCAAAAATATAGCTTCTTGTCAATATTTTCAAACGTCAGATTGAGTGCAAATATTGCTCTTGTGAGTGAACTAAATACCCGAAAAACAGAAATGGTACATCATAATATTGACAACTTAAGAACTGGTAGAAATAGAGAGAAAAATGATTAATTTGAAAGGGAAAGTGCTACCAGATGCTAAGAGTTACCGAGAAGTTGATATAATCCAGCAGTAATGAACTTGAGCTATAGTGAAATGACATCATTGAAAGTGTTGAAAGTATGTCTATCTGAGTTATTGGAGTAGCTATATAGAATATACATAGAGAACACGGAGACCAACACAATATTACAATTGGGAAATCGCAAAAATGGTGAACAAGACAAAGTCAAATGTCAGAAAAGCTTAACACAACCAGGATTGAATTACATTCTGTCTTTCCGATGTACATTTTGGATTGGCCCTTTATGGCCGTTCCTTTATGCGATGCCTATCAATTATTAACTTAGAGATGTTTAGCTTATGTCTCTTTCTTCCGTGGAAAAGATTGTTATTTATGACTGATAAGGTTAACAGTATAACATCATTTTGAAACTCTCCGCTTTTGATTAAAAGTGGTGAAGGGAAACTGGAGAAGCAGTTTAGGATGTCTTGTAGGGGTTGTGGCTGGTTTGTCTGCTACAGGTCTGAAGAAGATCTGGAGACTGCCTCCTTCATATATATAGTTGATGGTGCACTTAGTACTATTGCGGCTGTGACAGATCATCAGGTAATATATCTTTGTGGCTTTTACCACTATTCACTTCCTGGCTGCTAGTTTTGCCTGCATATTCTCTCTATTGCAGCAAGCTGTTAAATTGATTGGTATCTGCTTGCTGAAACATATTTTCTGCAGTAGTTGTGCAATCTTCCTGTATTCTATATCACTTGCTTGTGTTGTAAGATCATGTAAAATCTTATGCTTTATTCTTTCTTCCAGATACAGATGTATGGATATACTTTAGGGATTAAATTTTCTTGTTGATTGTAGGATGCTCCTGTACCGCCTTGCATCTCTCAGTTAGAAGGCGGCCGTGTGCAAGTGGCAATAGAAGTCTAGGACCATGACCAACGATCAGCAATTACAAGTAAACAATCTTTCAATGGTTTTTAGAAGTTAGATTTAGACACTCTCATTTGCTTCAATTCCTTAAGGGTTGGGAAATAATTTGTCAACTGAACAATGCTTCATATATGATTAGTACCTCTATTTTTTACTTGATAAAATAAGGTAATATTGAATAGCAAGCGGCAAAGTGCTTTACTCGTGCTCACCTTGTAGTAACGGAAGTATAGGCTCAAGTTTCAAGCTAAATGATAGTTCACATATGCTTGAGACGCTTGAAATTGACGTGTTAAGAAGTGCCTCTTCTAAATGTACTGGTTCTGCAGAGGAACTAAGCTGCATATTATTTCATTGATGGAACAATTTGCTCTATGGTGTGTGAAATAATATGGATGTCATAGTAAAGATGCATGCTGTCAAAGCAATTGAATCAGCTTGTGAAATTTAATCGAGCCAAAAGCTCAATAAGGAATGCATATCTCTGTTTGTCTTCATCGAGAATGAGGTCATGTAGACATTTTTTATGCTTCAGATGATTATTCTGAAGAGAACTGATGTTATGTTGGTTCTTGGGTTTGTGAAGCTGTCATTGATTGCCTGAGAAGTGCTAAAATATAACTGCAAGAGGTACAACAACAACAACAACTACCCAGTATAGTCCTACAAAGTGGGGTCTGGGTAGGGTAATATGTAGACAGGCCTTACCCCTACCCGAAAGGGCAGAGAGGCTGTTTCCAATCGACCCTCGGCTCAGGGAAGGAAAGGAAAAACAAAACAATAACAAAAACAAAAACAAAAGAGCATTAGTAACTGCAGCAGAAATCGCATAAATAATTATCTAAACATAAGAACCATAAATAAAATGGCATGCAATAATATCAAACAGTAACTACGATAAATAACTACCATAAGGGGACACAATCCAATACATGAATCATCTATGGAGAGCCCTACCAAGCCCCACTCAACCCCGGGAAAGGAGTACGAAAATTCTAGAAACCCTTATCCCACAACCCTGATACTAGACCTCCAGACTTTCCTATCAAGCGCCATGTCCTCGGAAATTCGCATACTAACCATGTCCTGCCTAATCACCTCTCCCCAATGCCTCTTAGGCCTTCCTCTGCCTCGCCTCAGGCCGACCACCGCCAGCCGCTCACAACTCCTCACCGGGGCATCAGGGCTTCTCTTCCGCACATGCCCGAATCACCTGAGCCTCGCTTCTCGCATCTTCTCATCCACTAGGGCCACCCCCACCTTCTCTCGAATAACTTCATTCTTAATCTTATCTAACTTGGTGAGCCCGCACATCCACCCGAGCATCCTCATCTCCGCAACCTTCATCCTCTAAACATGAGAGTTCTTCACCGGCCAACACTCCGCCCCATACAACATGGCAGGTATAACCACAACTCTATAAAACTTCCCCTTGAGTTTCTGTGGCACTTTCTTGTCACACAGGACTCCTGATGCAAGCCTCCACTTCGACCACCCCGCTCCTATACGGTGAGTGACATCCCCGTCTATCTCTCCGTCCCCCTGAATCACCGACCCAAGATATCTGAAA
>MU690188.1:47035-88202 GCA_026770625.1 Nicotiana glauca
GTAAGAGAGAGGAGAGAGAGACAGAAGCGAATATAATATATGCAAGAGGTACTCAAGGTCTTTTCAAGGAAGCAACATATGAAACTTGTATATGTTTTAGAGTGTTCACTATGAAATAAGAAATCACAATAGCAAAGAAGGTGTTAATCACGCTGCAATTAGCTAGGCATTTCATTAGCTAGAGTTAAATGTAATTTTTGTGTCGAAGTAAGGATTTTTTTACTAGTGAACCAGGCAGATTCTGTGTCCGATATCTTTCTTCGTATTCCCTAATAGTCCTTCTCTACATCGATCATGGCTTACAATCATTTGGTGTAACCTATAGTTGCGAACACCTGTGTTTGAGAAGTTGTCAGGTTGCTAATTTATGGTTTCAATAAATAAGCTCTGTGTAATCTAGATACTAAACTGCATAGTTTAGCTTTAGCATCTATACATTATCTCTTATCTTGATTACTCTAAGGTAACTTTATAAAGATTGCTGGTTCTCTTGAATCTGTTCATTAGGTGATGTATGTACTGTTAGATCCTTGTGTGGAGTTCACTTTAAAGCTACTACATAATCTAGCTTACTTACATAAAAGTCTTGTCGTATTTATGTGGTACACATATTTGAGTTACATCTATTTTAAATTTCTAGGAAGCAATGCTAAATTTTCACAATCTTACAAAAAGGAAATAAGCAATTGTTAGCCTTATAATTAGCTAAGAAGAGCTGAGAATTTATTCTATTTTTGCTGCTAAATCCCAGCATTAAAGGAAAAGAATTGACTTGAATGTGACTTAGAAGAGCTTTTGACAAAAATTGGGTGAGATTTTTAGTTCTTTTCTCCCCGCCCAAGTGTCTATGAAACTATCATGCCTCCTCCAATAAGTGAAATCCTTAAAAATCAAAATCATCTACATCAATGTGCAGATTATTTGGGAATAGATTATTTGGGAATGTCGACAAATTTGTGCAAATTATTTATGTCATGAAACTTATTATGGTCTGTTGAAGCAACTGTATAATGTCTTATCAATCTTTCTATTCCAGCTGTCTATCCGATAGATACACAAATGTTTTTTTATGGTTGCCTCAAAAAGTTTAAAATTGGCACTTTTACGAGAAAATTCATAATATATTGGATGAAACTTACTGATACAATTAGGGGTGTGCATTCGAATCGGTTTATCAATAAATCGAACCGATTATTTGTTATCAGTTTATCGATTTATCGATTTCGATTTGAAAATTTTCCTTATCGAGTTATCGATTTCGATTTTGTCCTATTCGGTTATCGATTTATCGACAAGCCGATAAGATATACTAAAAAGACAAATATACCTTTTTTTATAATACCCTTTACTTTACCCTAAGTGCCTAACCCTATTATTTCCTCTACCCATTCTTCAACGCCACTTTTGGTAAAATCCATCACAAAGTTTCAGAGAATTGGATTAGTGCTACTCTCTTGCTTTCCCCCATCAGCGACACCTACACATAAGTTCTTGTCGTTAAGTATACTACTTTCCGGCAATTTTGTGTTTTGATCAATTATTTTTTTATGGAAAAACTTTTGATTTACTTGTTGATATGATCTTCCTAGATATTGGTTTTGTTAAATTACTATGTGTTCGAGATTTGCTACAATGATAAAGATACTGGATGAGAATTTGAAATTGAAGGTCTGTAGCTTAGAACGGGAACTTAGTGTTGATTTTTAGTTGGGTTATAATATTTGAAAGAGAGAATTGTTTCAAAACTATAGTTTCCGTGACATCAATTGAGACGCAGTGGTGCTTACAGCCCTCGAAATGGTGTTCGTTTTCTGGTTGTTTGCTATGTATATTTAGGTAAGGAATAATTTCATGATGCAAGTTTAGTCAGGTACCTTTTTTTCTTTGATTTAGAAACGGTTATTTTTCTTTATTTGCGTATTCTTTTGTAGTCATCATAGCGATATACTTTCCGTGGAATCCCGCAAATTTTCTTGTTGGTGTAATCGATAACCGAATCGATAAGCCCCAAAAATCTATAAATTGAAATCGAAAAAATCGAAACCTTATTGAAACGATAATGATAATTATCGATAAGGGTAAAAATCGAATCGATAAATCGAATGCACACTCCTAGATACAATTGTGCTCGAAGGAAAAAAATTAATCCCTGTTAGATTGACTCAAAAGAAGCCTCTACATTTTGTAAGTTTTTATTTATACAAGTCATGAAATTTGTCACAAAAAAAGAATGCTACTTCACAAACGCTTTCAGTTACGCCATAACAACAACAACAACAACAACGACGACGACCCAGTGAAATCTCACTAGTGGGGTTTTGGGGAGGATAGAGCGTACGCAAACCTTACTCCTATCCGAAGGAGTAGAGAGGCTGTTTTCGAAAGACCCTTGGCTCAAGAAGACAAAAAGACAAAAGAAGACAATATCAGTAACACCACAGAAGTAATATGAAAAATAGGAACAACATGAACTCAAGAAGAGGGATACAAAGCAAAAGCGAAGTAGTATCCCTACGAATCTAGTCTCACAAAGTTATGGCATAAGGCAAGACTCAACTACCTCCTACCCTAATACTCGACCTCCACATGTTCCTATCAAGTGTCATGTCCTCGGAAATCTGAAGCCTCGCCATATCCTGCCTAATTATCTCCCCCAATACTTCTTAGGCCGCTCTCTACCTCTTCTCATGCCCTCCACAATCAGCCGTTCGCACCTCCTTACCGGAGCATCTAGGCTTCTCCTCTGAGTATGCCCGAACCATCTTTGCCTTGCATCCCGCATCTTGTCATCAATGGGAGCCACACACACCTTCTCCCGAATATCCATCCTAGTATGCCTGCACATCCACCTCAACATCCTCATTTCTGCTACCTTCATCTTCTCGATATGTGAGTTCTTAATCGGCCAACACTCAGCCCCGTACATCATGGCCGGCTAACCATCGCTTTATAGAACTTACCTTTGAGTATCAGTGGCACTCTCTTGTCACACAATACTCCAGATGCTAACCTCCACTTCATCCATCCTACCCCAATATGGTGTGTGACATCCTCGTCGATCTCCCCTCCCCTCGGATAACCGATCCAAGGTACTTGAAGTTGCCTCTACTCGGGATGACTTGTGACTCAAGCCTCACATCCACGCCCACTTCCCCTTGCTCAGCGCTGAACTTATACTCCAGGTATTCCGTTTTCGTTTTGCTAAGCTTGAAACCCTTAGATTCAAGAGCCTGTCTTCAAACCTCCAGCCTCTCGTTAACACCGGTCTGCGACTCATCAATCAGAACTATGTCATCGGCGAATAGCATGCACCATGGCATATCTCCTTTAATGTGGTATGTTGACGCGTCCATCACCAGGGCCAACAGGAATGGACTAAGCGTAGAACCTTGGTGTTACCCCATAACAATCAGAAAATCCTCTAGAGTCGCCTCCTACTGTCCTAACCCCAGAGTCTTTGCCCCATCATACATGTCCTTAATCGCCATAATGTAGGGAACCGACACGCCATTTGCCTCCAAGCTTCTCCGGTTTAGGAATTTTGTCATACGCTTTCTCGAGGTCAATAAACACCATGTGCAGGTCTTTTTTCCTATCCCTGTACTGTTCAACTAACCTCCTAACAAGGTGTATAGCTTTTGTAGTAGAACGACCTGGCATGAAACCAAGCTGGTTGTCGGAAACGGACACCGTCATCCTCAATCTCGCTTCAACCACCCTCTCCCACACTTTCATAGTATGACTCAGTAATTTGATACCCCTATAATTGTTACAATTCTGGATATCACCCTTGTTCTTATACAGTGGAACCACCGTACTCCACCTCCACTCATCCGGCATCCTCTTCGCCTTCAAAATAACATTCAACAACCTAGTCATCCACTCCAAACCTGCTTTCCTCACACACTTCCAAAATTCAACCGGGATCTCGTCAGGCCCGGTCGCTCCCTTACTCATCTTACTCATGGCTCCCACTACCTCCTCAACCTTGATGCGCCTGTCGTACCCAGAGTCCCTGTGACTCCCGGAATGCTCCAATTCACCTAACACAATATCCGTTTCCCCTGCTTCGTTAAGAAGTTTTTGAAATTAAGTCTGCCATCTCTTCTTAATCTGGGAATCTTCCATCAATACTCTACTATCGTCGTCCTTGATGCATCTCACTTGGTCTAAATATCGAGCTTTTCTCTCTCTCAGCTTGGCCAGCTTAAATAACTTCGTTTCGTCGCCTTTTTCCCCTAGTTCGTCGTACATACCACCATAAGCCGTAGTCTTAGCCTCCGTGACCGCCAGCTTCGCTTCCTTCCTAGCCACCTTATACCTCTCCATGCACGCTCGCCTCTCCTCCTCACCTATGCTCCCCACCAATGTCCGGTACACCTCCTTCTTCGCTTCCCATTTTACCTTGTACCACTTCATTCCACCACCAGTCTTCTTTGTGCCTGCCGGAGACGCTCGTCGAGACCCCTAACACCTCTCTCGCAGCCTCCCTTATACAGTCTGCTGTCGTTGACCACATAGTGCTCGCGTCACCACTGCTCCTCCAAGCTCCCATTGCCGACAACCGCCCCTCCAACTCTTGGGCTTTGTCCTTAGTTAAGGCTCCCTACCTGATTCTCGGTCTTCCTCGAGCAGACATTTTCCTCTTCACCATAATACCAATATCTATCACCAAGAGCCTATGTCGCGTCACGAGTATCTCACTTGGAATCACCTTGCAATCCTTGCACAACCCTCTGTCATGCCTCCTGAGGAGGAGATAGTCAATCTGAGTCTTCACCACCGCAATTTAAAAAGTAACCAAATGCTCCTCCCTCTTCGGAAAGCTAGAGTTTGCAAGTCCAATAACGAGGTACCTCCTCCGTTCCTCTCCCCAAAACTGAAGCCTCCATGCACTTCGTCATACCCACCTGCGAACGACCCAATATGACCATTGAAATCCCTTTCTATGAATAACTTCTCAGCAGGTGGTACCTGACGCATAATCTCATCCAGCCCCTCCCAAAAGCGTCGTTTAACCTCCTCATGTAGGCCCGCATGTGGCGCATAGGTGTTAACGACGTTTATGATGCACTGACCCACCACCAACTTAATAATCATCAATCTATCATTTACTCGTCTAACTTCAACCACAGACTCTCTAAGTTCCCTATCCACCAAAATACTCACTCCATTCTTACCCTTCTGGGTTCATGAGTTCCACAGTTTATACCCGTCCGCGTCCCTCTCACTTGATGCTACCCACCTTGTCTCCTGGACACACGCTATATTGACCCTCGTCTTTTGGAGGATCTTCACCAACTCTATAGACTTACCTATCAATGTACCTACGTTCCATGACCCAATTCTCAATCGATGGACACCCTTGTTCCCTTTACCTCTCTTGCCTCCCAACCCATCTCCTAACCCCCGCCCTACCTCCCAACCCACCCCCCGCTCCCCCCGAGGACGTGAACTCATTTGACCATCCTAGACCACAGCCACTATACCTCCGGCGGACTAAGGGGAATCACTAACACACACAATAGACCAAACTAGAATAAGACAAGATGCCACTACATGCACACTAATACGGTGAATAAACTAATACGAACTAAGACGACAGCAATTTAACTAACAAAATAGAAGGAAACAGGAAAACGGGAGGTACCAACTCCCGTGAGTATAACCTGGGAATTGTCTTGGTATACCCGGCGGTGTTGCGGTCACCTAGCTCGTTCACATCCAACTCCTGCCGTTCCTTGCTGACACTCGGGTTGTTCTTCACTGTTTGCACGTGCACGTCTTACTCGCCGCCCAAAGCCATCGGCCCTAACCTGAAATACACACAAAATACCACGAGGACAAACAAATAGCGGGCTGCCATCGCTACCACTGGTGATGCCCAGCCGTTGTAACGAAACGCAGTGAAAAAGGAAGCGAATTGAAGGTGCTAGTTTATGAACAAACAAAATATTGCAGAATTAGTAAAAATAATAATGTAAAATGGTAGGGGAGATTTGTATATACAAAAAAAATGATTTTTTTGAAAAAAGGAATAGAAAATCGCAATAAGAAAGAAGACCTGTAATGATGTAGCAAATCAAGTGAAATTCGAAAGTAAATGAAGTGCAATGAGACAGGAACCTAGAACCTAGAACCTAGAACCTAGAACCTAGAACCTAGAACCTAGAACCTAGAACCTAGAACCTAGAACCTAGAACCTGGAACCGTCGATGGAGACGGTGAGGCTGGTGGTTGTCGTCGAAGAACTGGCCGAAGTTGTTGGGTAATGAGTCACTTTGAAGACGGGTCTAGTTTGCGTGTCACTGTGGCACCGCAACCAGGCCAGAGACCTGATTGTGGTTGTTCCCACTCGTCGGCGACGGGTCCGTGTCTCACCGGAGTAAGAGGGGGAGAAGACAGGGCGGAAAAGAGGAGAGGCGGGGTGAGAGAGATGGGCAGAGAGTGGGGGGAGGGGTATTGGCTGATGGGGAGGGGAGAGGAGGAGGGAGGAGCAAGAGGACTTACCTGGGCAGAGTATGGTCGCCGGCGACTGAACTAATCGCGGGGTGGTTCTCGTCTGTTTTGTTACCGTTATGGGCAGGAGCGTTTGGAGAGAGAGAAAGATAGTCAAACCTCGGACCATAGAAGTTTGGATATTAGTGACATATAGATACAATATCTCCTATGGTACCTCATTGACTTGAAATCACATCAACATCTTCTCTTAGAATATTTTTGGTGTTTATTATAGATCTTGTTGCTCAATTTCTAGAGCAACATTTATATATTGGACATTTGAAGGACTTGTATAATATGTTGGATTTGTATCAAGCATTAGAAATGATTATTGCTACTAAACAAATCTGTTTCAAAAAATGCACTCATTGTTCTTATATCTTTTGAGATAGGTGACTGTCAAATTATTTTTATCCTCCAAACAGACGCACCATACACTATACAGATTCATGAACATGTATTTGGCTTAAGTTGTATTGTCGTCAGCTCATATTATTCTTACTCTTTGAGCTAGGACCAATAGCTACTGCTGCTTATTTCTAGGTGGATCATGGATGATGTTCTTAAGTTTCTTTCTCATGCAAACTTAGAACGGATAGCCAAGAGGAAAAACGTAAAGCCCTATGATGAAGACAATACAACTGTCCTAAAACCTTCATATTGGTAACTTCTATTAATATTAGTAAGGCTGATCTTGTGTGCTTTTTTTTTTTTGGTTATCATCTGGTCCCTTTTGTCAGTTACTCCTTTCATCCCTTTTATGGGAGATTCTTATCCTTGACTGTCCTTGAGTTCTTTTATGATAGATGGATAGATAAGTGTGTGTATATATATATATATATATATATATATATATGTATATGTATATGTATATTAAGAAAACTAGAAAACTTAAGCCATATATTACTACTTCTAGATGTTGGTCTTTCTACTTCTAAATATTTTTCCGTTTTCACCAACTTTTGTACATGACAAAAAAGGGAGATGATTTTTATTCATGTGCCACCTCTGGCTCATATGTTTGTGGTCCTGTTTTCCTTATTACTTGCCAGCAGATTGGTCTTATATTGTTCAAAAAGTTATGATATCAGAAGGCAAAGAGCTTTCTTCGTGCAATAGTTTGCCTGATGTGCAAACTTAAATATATGTAGTAACATGTGGTTAATACAAAACAGATTGGACAAACTGAAGTGCTACTCTTCTGCTGCAGCCACTCTTTTTCATCATAATGCTCGAATTTCCTCAAATGATGGCATTTCCTCCAAAGGTTAGTATTAATGCACACATATTCTGTAATTTTCTTTAATCGCCTTTCATTACTTACTTTTGTTCTCCATTAGTTGGAAGCATAAGTTACTTTTATATTTTCTTTAAACAGTAGCAGCAAGGCATATTCTGATTTTGAAGACTTAACGGGATCACATAAAAAAATAGATCATCTGAAGATGATGTGAATGATGGATAACATAACAATGGTCAAATTTAGCAACATCCACGTGAGATAGAAATCATGCTCATATGGTCTCTTGGTAAAAATTATGCTCTCTTGGTAAAAATACTACAACTGTCATTTATTAACAGATATAGGTGGATACAAAAGTAGTGAATCTGAGGACTACAACATGAAAATAAAGTAGAAATTATGTCAATAATTGTTGATGGAGAGCTATGAATAATTTACTGAGAGCTAGCAAGAAATTTATGACACGAGTAACATGCTTGAATGTAAATTCATACACCCTAGCATTCACTGCTGGGTCTTTAGTACATTTGAGTATCTCACCAATCTCAACGTTTTATAATTTGGAGACCATATTAAGTATTTTTTATCATTAATAGGTGTTGTTGGGGAACTTTTAGCCATATTTGTTTTTGCGTATTATCTGTCATTTTGATTTCATTTATTGATTCCAGACTAAGAGGAAGACTAAGAGGAAGAGCTGCTAATTTTTATCTCCAATAAAGTTTATTTTTTAATTTTGTAGCTTTGGTGCATACACTATACAAGTTGATGATTTCTTTAGTGTTGGAGGCTATGTTGCGCGGACTCTCCAATATATAGCCGCACCCGTGTCGGATCCTTAAAAAGTGCACTACTTTTGGAGGATCCGACACGGATCCGACCACATTTTCGGAGAGTCCGAGCAACATAGGTTGGAGGTTCTATGGAAGAACTGAACATTTTAGTTCATTTGTTTAGATATAGATTCTTCCATTCATATATTCTTTGTTTTCAATATTCCATGCTATTTTAGTATTGTTTTCCTATCCAAATCCATTAGTCTTTTACGTTCCTCGAGATTCAGTTATGTGGTAATTATTATATAAATAGTTTATCGTAAAAGCATATGTCTGTTTACTTTCATTTGCTGGAGATGATAATCTATTTTCAAACTTTCAGTTTGAGTGTCCTTAGTGACATGCTTTCCTGGTGTTGAACCTTTTCTGTATTCATATTGACGATCAATATTTTATAGTCACTGAAAGTTTAAGGTATCTAGGCTACTTGAATTGTGTGTGTATTCTTAATAAATAATATTGGTGAGCAGTGAGTTGTAGAATCTAAGTAATACTTTGACTATCTTTTTCAATGACTCATGCTCATATGTTAAACTTGTGAATCTTACTTGTGAGCTTAATAATTTGTACATATCACATTGACATCAATTCATTTATTGGTGAAGGAAAATATTGAATATGTACTAACAGTTTGGTAAATCCGAATTTGAAGTTTATATGAACTGAAACAGTGCCTCTCCTTCTCTTGTGTTGATCATTAATTAGTGTTCCTTTTATGATGCATATTGTCTTTTCATATAATTTGTTCTTATTTTTCTTTCTTTCCTTCATCAGCTGTAATATAAATTTGTACTTTATGTTTATAGTTATTAACATTTGATCATTTCTTTATGATTCTACAGCTGCCAATATTTTTCCAGAGTATAAAGAAGAAGACTAATCACAGCATGAAAAAAAACTCTTCACCTTCTCTCAATATGTAAACAATATATATGTAACTCTCATGGAAGCAAGTTGAAGAATGTATTTTTCTGCAGATGCATATCTCAAATGTTTATAATTTTGTTCTTCAAATGAATATACATAGTATGAATTGTTAATATGTTGCAAACATTTAGTCAGTTTGATAGTAGTACTACTTTGATAGTATCACTTCCTGTTTTAAGTATTCGTACTGCACAATTGAAACAAGTATGAAATTTTATTATCCGTGTTAAAACCTTGTGGTAAAATTACAGATGTACAAATAACACAAAGAAAGATGTCACGATGGTGTCGGGCATCTGCCCGTGCTTTGCACGGGCATCGGCCATCTAGTAACTATATAATAAATGAAACTCTCCTTGGACGACGAAGGGTATTACAGTAAATATAAATTGCTTCATGAGTAAATTAGTAATTCTCTTTGTCCATTAAGGACACACGTACACTGTAAAGCCTTTTCTTCTTCCTTGCTATTCGTATATTCCATCTAGTTCCACGTGATCTTTATCTCTCACTCCTCTCTCCAGTATTTCTCCATTGCTTCTAACTTTTGGGTATCATCTCCTGTGCATTCCAACCCATTTACGATTTATAAATTTTATTTTTTTATTGGTACTAAGTTTTTTCCTTTTCTTTGTTTCTTGAACTGACTTTTACCCATCCCTTTTGGATTCCTTTGAAGGTTTGTGCATTTTCACTTCAGTTTTAATTTCCTATTCTTTCTAATAATTTTTTGCTAGATATTTTAGATGCATGTCAGTGATTTTGTCTGATCCACACATGCATCTTTGAAATTAGATAGCTGGTGAATGTAATAATTATGTATTATTATGGATTGTGTGTTGATGTCTTTTCGACTTTTGGAACTAATTAATAACTTAAAGTTCCGTGAAAAATTTGTAGTATTAAGCTTGCTGTTGGAAGATTGGCTCTTTGCTACTTACAATTTTTTTTAGTTATTGACAGTATCTCCAAAAGGGGTTGAAAATGCAAAAGGATTCAAGTGTAAAAAAGACTTAGAGGAGCCTACAATTGCTGAAGAGGAGCAACAACCTCAGAAATGACGAGGTAAAATGGCTAACTTAAAAAAGATATTGATCACGTAATTAATATTAATTATCCACGGCAAGTATGACGCAGGTTCACCATCAGAAAATTTATATGCAACATATGATTTTAGCCGCTAAGGGTATCATAGGTGTTATAAATTTGGACTTTGGTTATGTAAGATATTTTTTAGAATCTTTTTGTTATTTTTTTCGGTGTATACCATAGATGTCTGTTTATGGACTGCAAATATATGCATTTTTCTCTTGATATTATTTGTTAAAATTTGCAGGAAATGTTCTGTGGGGGTTGTGCAGGCAGGATGAAGAGAACTTTACAAAGTCAGGTAAGTCTTCGAATCCCTTCGAACTTCTTATCGTGTATCGTAGTTTACAATTTTTATACTAACTATTTTAATCTTGGTGACTATGGCTTCTTCACTAGCAACTTTTATATTATCTGAATTTTACTTCTCTACTCCTTACACAATTTACTATATTCAAGTTACTTCACTTTGGAGTGTTTTTGCTTTGTTTGTGTGAACAAAGACATTTTTCAGGATTTATTCCTTAGCGTTCTCACAAAAAGCAGGTTTATTAAGAATGAGTTTCTGGTTTTCAGAGCATTCTTTTGAATGAAAAATATTTATTATGCATTCATGATTCATCCTTCAATCATAACACTTATATTCAAAATGAGCTCACAGGAGGGACTGACCACTTATACTCAAAATGAGCTCACAGGAGGACTGAGCAGTAAAGAAGTTCTATAATTGAGCTGTCCTTGCAGCAATACTTTGGTTTCCTTTTTTCTCTCATATGAAATTAAATTGAGCTTAATTTAAAAAGCAAATATTCACTGATTTTGTCATTTCAACTTTCTCTGGTCTTGAGCAAATAGTTTTAGTTCTGTAATTTAACTCGAAGCAGTGAAGGTAAGGCAAGCTCAAAGAACAGCCATTCCATTTTTCCATTCTCAGGTCCTCTGTTGTTTTCAACATTCTATGCTTGGGGAAAAATTTAACTTTCTTAGAATAGCAAAGAGAGATAACTTATTTTGAAAAATAGCAAGAGTAATAACTTGTGCACTAATTGTTTTCATATCACATGAATTGTTTAAAGAAATCTCTCATCTATTTTGGTGTGATTACAATGATTCAATAAGAAAAAACTTATTATAACATCATCCAGATAATGATCTAATTTGAAAATGCAGCTCTGAACCATGTTTGCACATCTTTAGCCATTTATGCGCTAAAGATTTAATAATTCCCTAAATATTCATGTGGAGAAAGGAAGAAAGCAAAAAAAAAAAAAAGAGGCATTGGCAAGTAACATCTCTAATATTAGTTCACTCCCTACAAATTGATAGAGAGAATCTGGTGCTATTTTATCATCTATTCCAGTTTATTTGATTTTTCTCTTTTGAATTTCATTAATGTTGAAGCTTTGTAACTTTTCTTTTTTGTTTTCTGTTATTTACTTGTATAAATCGAATGGATTATGTTTAAACTTACTTGAACAGCTGGTGTTGGACAAAATGAGTTCACTCATTTGTCTATACTATTGAATGTACCGGTGTTACAAGTTTTAGCATTAAATGAGAATAAAAATGATGTTCTTACCTATATTTCTTGATTTATCCTTTTAGTTTTAAAAATAAAATAATAATGTAGCTAGCCATGAGGATTACAGGGTCTAGATAGCCTAATCTGCAACCACTTTGGCCAGGCGCTCTTATAGTTTCTGCTTTATCTGTTCAATTCTATGGTCAGTCATTACATTTTAGCAACATACTTTGATGGTGTTGTTTGTGTAATATTTGCAGGTAGAGAAAGTTTCTGCTGTAGCTCACTTTTGACTTTTTGGCTTATGCATAAGTGTTTTGATGATCAATTGAACAAAGGTAATTGAAATTATGACTTGTTTTCTTCTTTCACTTACTGGTTGTGTTGAGATACTCTCTCTTATTTGTGCATTTTAAAGTTTAGATACTATCTCTTATTTACCACACTTGTGGGATCTCACTGGGTTGTTGTTGTTGTTGTATACTATCTCTTATTTGTGCATTTTGAAATTTGGTTTCCCTTTAACTAAAATAAGAACAAGTTGATGTAATCTGAGAAATCTCATAGCAATTCTTTTGAAGAAAAAAGTACATTGATCTTTATAGTGTGTCTTTCTGAAGTGTTTATGTGTGCTTCTCTGCTCTGTTGTGTACCATTCTTTTCTTTTATTCCTAGGAGAGGAAGTAGACAACTCAAAATATAACAATTAGTTGCCTCGTGAGTCGATGTATAACTCACTCGAGTCTTTTCACCCTTTTTTTTACTGAAGCAGCTCATGCTCCAACTTACCAAGAAGAACATATGGTTATTAAGCTTTCTTGTGATACTTTTTACATTTTTCCTGTCCTTTAGAGCCGTTGATGGAGCTTTATTTCTGCAGCATTAGTTTCTCACTTTCAACCTGTTGATTCGTCTTAATTTATTAACACCAAATTATTATCATTTTCTAGCATTGTTCTGTTTTAGATTGAATTCGTTCAAGTCATTTTATCATAAAGCTGTTAAAGATTTTTTGGTTTGTTTGTTTGTTACGGTACCGGGCTCGAACTCTAACCTAGTGGCATGAAAAAGACTCTCTCAACCACTATGAACAAGACTGTTAAAGATTATAAGATCTTGGAATTTCTGATGTTGTGAGTCCTTCATGAATTGAGTACCTACCATTTTAGCTATAGTAAATATTTTTATCTCATTTATAATGAAATACTGCAGAAAATCAGAAAATGAAAGTTGTAGCTACCAAGTGTTCATACCACGAAGCCGGGTGATTTTATGATATTTGAGTAGAAATGGCGTAGGGTAGCCACTGTTTAAGCTGGTATTTACTTTTTATCCAGCATTTTTAATGCTTAGCAACAGCAGCCACTAGTCCATTAAAATTAATATGAAAAGACTGTGTTACCCTTTCTTCTATCTCTTTCATGTTAAGGAGAAGACCTGTATTGAATGGGAATGGAATGCTTTCAGAAATACAACGGGAATGAACTTTGCTCAAGTTCTGGCGGCACTATTGGCCAATACATTTGCACCTGTGTTTATAATTGTACTTGATCAATTCCCTTTTGATGTAACTCTGATTCAAATATATACTTGGCTTACGAATGAATATCAATGTTTGAACGTTGTTCTTTATTTATTAAAAGAATATTTCGTTCCTTTCTGGCATTTAACCTTTTACTTTTTTTGTTAGAAGTCTAATGACGCGACTATTTCGAATTCGCCTTATGTAATTTACTAAGGAATAAACATGTATTGTAAATCTGAGAGTAATCAAAGAGAATTTTGGTTTCATTCTCTAGAAAACAAATCGTCGTCACTTGTATTTTTATCAATTAGGCAAATAATGACACCAGTTCAAGTTCAAAAGTTAAGGTCAATAGTTAAGGACACTAGTTCAAAAGTTAAGGACATGCAGTCTTTAGTTCAAAAGTTAAGGACAAGGTGTCCTTAACTTTTATAAGATCCTCCTAATTTGGGAGGGGCAAAAAATATAAAAAGAAAAAAAAGAGTTAAGGACAAGCAGTCCTTATCTTACGATTACAAGTTCAAAAGTTAAGGACGCTTAGTCCTGAAGTTTGAGTTCCAAGTTCAAAAGTTAAGAACATGTAGCCCTGAAGTCCTGAACTTAGAGTTACAAGTTCAAAAGTTAAGGACATATGGTCCTGAAGTCCTGAACTTAGAGTTCCAAGTTTAAAAGTTAAGGACATGTAGTCCTGAAGTTAAGGACATGAGTAGAAGGGTATTTTCGTCCGGGCAGTTAAAGTTTATTAAATCAATGACTAAAGACTAAAGATATTTTAAACGGTGGCTTAAAAATAAATACATGTGTTATTAGTGGCTAACCGTGCACTTCCCCCGATATTTGATTGTAGACGTTTCCTAAAGAACTCGTGAAGTGCCAAAGCTAAGATGTTAAGAAATGTAAATGCTCATGAAAGTTTAAAGGTTGTTGAATGAGTGTGTTCACTTTATATTTTTCAAGAGGCTAAGATGTTAGAAAATCTAAATACTTATGAAAGTGTAGAGGTTGCTGAATTAAGTTCTGAGTTAGTTACCCATTTATTTACCAACACCATATAAATGCCCTTGTTTGCATTTACTTATTACATGTTTAGTAAATAGTTGGTCCTAGATATATTTGCAGTTATTGCCATAATAACGCAAGGAAAAATGACATTAGGCACCCGTCCGTAGCGCGGGTACGCTCATCTAGTTATCAATATTACAAGGACTGCTCCAGTACTCAAATGCACCTTTGTGCCTGTTGATATTTGAACCAGAAATATTACAAGGACTGCTAAGGCTCGTTGACATATGGTATCTTCAATGCAGCAAGAATGATGAACTGATCGGCGATATGTTGGATGACTATGTAATGCTTTAAACTAGCAACTAACTTGGAACATGGAGGAACTACATAAAAGTGAGGATATATGTTATGAAGTAATTTTCATCCGTTCTCCAGCCGGGGGTCTATCGGAAACAACTTCTTTGCCCTTCTGGGGTAGGGTTAAAGTTGCGTACATCTTACCCTTCCCAGACCCCACTTCAGAAAAATTACCGTATTTTTTGTTGTTGTAATTTTATTTAAGGGAAAGGGAGTGATTTGAGAACATATATGATTTTCCACAAAAACTGTCCTCTTTCCTTCAGACGCTTCTCAATTTTATTTCTCTAGATAATCCACATTAGTTAAGCCCAAACTTTATCCCGAGATTATTATGCTTATCCCATGTACCAAACGACCCTTGACAGTGAAAGACATACTTCAACCTCAAGCATGTTCCATATTGCACCCCACTAACCAATATGCTTACTGGAAACTTAAGCTTTAATTGTATTTAGATTTGTTGTTGGTTTACAATATATTCACTCATTTTTGGTTTCGCCGAAAACCAGGGGTGTACATACGTTGAGGATTGAGGGTCACAAGGCTCTGTTAGCTTCGGCAAAAACCTGTATATAATATCTTTTATATATTTGTACATACAGCCAGGACTCGTTAAATATTTTACTTGTGCCTCCTGTCGATAGACGGAATGGTTACGTTGGGCGCTTTAGGTTCTTACTTCCCTCGATGATGAGGGTTCGAAACTCATAAGCATTTTTTTCTCCCCCTTTCTATTTTGTAATTCTTTGAATGAAATGTACTAAACTTTATTTATTACTTTTATATTTTGTTAAATTCAATTATCGTTTAGTATTCATACATAATAGTCAATTTAATTAATTTTGTTCTTTTTTAAATCCCTTCCTTAAAATTAAAAGCCTCAATTTGCAATTTATCACTCCAAAGATAGAAAAATACAAATTATTTTGCCATAACCTTCTTCAACAATCACTTTGACAAAGTAGCACATATACGTCAACTCCAACTTGGCAATGGTAACTAAGAGTTTGAGACTCTTCTTTAGTTCTTTGAATATTAATATGCCCTTAATCTTGATTTCATTAGTAAGTTTTTGATAATTTTTAAACACCCTTTTGATCACTGATCCCTTTTTATTTGAGAAAAAATTAGAAATTTTAAAGTTTGAAACATACAACAACAACAACAACCCAGTATAATCCCATTTAGTGAAGTCTGGGGAGTATAGTGTGTACGCAGACCTTACCCCTACCCTGGGGTAGAGAGGCTGTTTCCAAATAGACCCTGGGCATCCTTCCCTCCAAGAACTTCCCACCTTGCTCTTGGGGAGACTCGAACTCACAACCTCTTGGTTGGAAGTGAAGGTTGCTTACCATCAGAGCAACCCCTCTTGTCCATGTTTAAATTAAATACCTTTCCTTTCCGTAGCACCTATTTTTCGAAAAATCTCTCTCTGTTCGGTGCTTTCTCTTTCTTTAGAACTTCTTTTTATTCATGCTTGGATGGTAAGTCACTATAATCATTAAGATTTTAAAGAGTTGCACGCCAACTTTAATCGCTAGCAGTTAGTATACAATGATGCCCCCGTTGTGCTAAAATCCTGGGTACGCCTCTGCCGAAAATCCCAAAAGCTTCACACAATTATTATTGTAACAAAGCATGTAAAGATTCTATATTCACAAAAGAAAAATATTAAACTGATTCAATTAAAAGGATCTAGGGCTGAAAAAATAAGCTTTACACGAGCTTATCACATGATTCAATTTTTAAAAAAGAGAAGTACCTGGATTGCGTTTCCTTTTTTATATACTATATAAGTTATTCCTTTAACAAAAGAAAAGATTTTTCTTAAACTTTTGAATAATTTTTTTAAGTGTCCAAAAACACCGTTTGTTGAGGATGTGCTTAGGAAGACTGTATTTCTTATATTTTAAATAATAATAGTACTATTTATTTCCTCAAGTGCATAAAAAAACAACGTTTATTAATTCGTGGTAAAACTTGACTTAAACCTGGTGGGGGCAAAGTATCACATTTCAGAAGTTGGAGGGAATTTGAACAATTTTCAAGTTATAAAAAGAGGACACAAGTTACAGCCGACCTAAACTAGGGTTTTCGGTGTTTTATGGCTGTGAAGGTATTGGGCGAAATGGGAGAAGAGAAGAGAGAAGTAATATTCAGAGACATAAGACGATATTACTGTGAATTTTGTGGGATTTGCCGCTCCAAAAAGTCCCTCATCTCCTCTCATATCCTCTCCAATCATCATGTACCTTTGTTTTCCTTTCCTCTTTTTTCTTTTGGATTTATGTTTTGCTTTGCATCCATTTAGTATTACTTGTTCATAAATGCAGCAAATAGATCTACTGTTATGTTTTTTTTTTTTTTTTGTATTGTAAAGTTGACAATCAGTAATTATTAGAAGCTTCAATAGCCAGAAATAAAATGTGAAATGCAATAAGGGTGGTTCTGGTTCACTGACTACTTATGTAAGGATTATTATAATTGCGTAGAATAATAATACATTAAATAATTATGTTTCAATTTCAATACTGCTATACTAGTATTATTGTCTTTTTAGGTACTTTTTTTTTGTTTATCGGAAACCAAGTGCTATTTTAGTAGCAAAGAGTTTTTTGTGTATTGATTTTACCTATTCATCAAACAAAACGAGTCCTTAATGCGTGTTGTGTAATATAAATTGGGACAGCGGAATCATAGGTGAACTCAAAATTGAAGATTTTCTTGTGATTGAGCTTAACTTTAGTTGTGTATGTAGAGAGATGCTGATTTGGTTAGTCAGAGGAAGGGAAAATTGAAATGGGTCTTGTTTTTTTAAAAAATAGGATGAAATGGAGAGGCGGAAAGATGAGGCAAATGAAAATGTAAAGAAAAAGGAAGGCCCAAAAATGAATATTTGTGAAGAATGTGGTGTGAGCTTTCAGAAGCCTGCTCATTTGAAGCAGCATATGCAGAGTCATTCACTCGAGGTATCTTTTGTGTGTTTTCTTTGTTTGTGATGTTGATGAGCTCTTATTTTTTTTACTGGGAGTTCAGTTTTGAGGTTATAATATGCCTTCATATTTTCTGATTTATTGTCTTTGTATACATTTGATATTTAATAACTTTGCAGATCGAGGTAATTTGAGAAACATTGTGGAATTATGTGAAGGTGTGAAGCATTGGATCCCACATAAAGAACTCCAAAATGCAAGAGGCAGGTATATTTCCTTGACTGGATCAGTATCAGGAAGGGGGACCTCCTGAGAAGCTCCATCAAGTGAGCCTCAATCACGCCTTATAATCTTGGTGGTTAGAGACTCATCCCAGTTCCCCTTCTCCCAAATACAAAAAAAAAGTTATCTTTTTCTCCATTAGCATATGTGCACTTTGGTCCAGGACTTCCATAGATTGAAACATTCTTAAAATATTTTCTTCTTGATCTTTTGCATGAACAGAGGCCATTTGTATGCCATATAGATGACTGCCAGTCCAGCTACCGTAGAAAGGATCACTTGACGAGACATCTCTTGCAGCACCAAGGGAAGTTGTTTGAGTGTCCCGTTGATGGTTGCAAACGCGCATTTAGTATTCAAGGCAATATTGCTCGGCATGTCAAAGAGATGCATGACCAGTGCGCCTCCCCTGAGGCCAATCTACCAAAGCAGTATGTCTGTTCAGAACCTGGTTGTGGGAAGGTGTTTAAATTTGCATCCAAATTAAAGAAACATGAAGATTCTCATGGCAAGTCAAACTTCAAAATTCTAATTATCTGTAGACTACTAATATTTCTCTGTTTCTGGTTTTGAAAACTTCCAATAATGACACCATAATCTGCCATGTATCCATGCAGTTAAGTTGGAGACGATGGAGGCACTTTGTTTAGAGCCAGGCTGTATGAAACATTTCACAAATGAGAAATGCCTCAAGGAACACATAGAGAGTTGCCACCAGCATATTGTGTGTGAAATATGTGGAACCAAGCAACTGAAGAAGAATATTAAGCGGCATCTCCGCACGCATGAAGAAGAGTCTACATCGGAGAGAATAAAATGTGAATTCCAGGATTGTCAGCACACTTTCTCCACTGTAAGGGACTGCTGCATTTTCTTGTATGTAAATAAGGTTTCTTTCTGTTAGAGGGAACAGTAGTGATGAATTTAGAAAGCAATAGCACTAACTCGTTACGAGTGTGAGGAAAAATTAGTATGCAGCAACCCAACTATGTTTTAACCTCAACCAAGCCTGCAATTCATCCATTTAAGTACATAAGAGTGAATAGTGTCTGCATACTCACTACTACCCTCCCCTGACAGTACTTGTGGGATTTCATTGGGTTGTTGTGGTTGTTGTTGCTGTAGGAGTGAATAGTGTTCTCACTGAAATATTTGTTGCTTGAAAAAACAGAAATCAAATCTTATTCAGCATGTCAAAGCCGTGCACCTGGGGGATAAACCATTCACATGTGGCATTGCTGGTTGTGGTATGAAATTTGCCTTCAAGCATGTGAGAGATAGACATGAAAAATCAGGCTGCCATGTTTATACTCCAGTAAGTAGAATGCATTTGTTGCTTGAAAGCACAACACCGTCACTCAGGTCAGTTTGCTTCTAATATTCATGAGAGTGACTTGAGGCGTTTTGATTTTTTCTTGTGTAGGGTGATTTTGTAGAGGCTGACGAGCAACTCCGTTCTAGACCAAGAGGTGGTAGGAAGAGGAAGCTTCCTGTTTTCGAGGCAATAATGCGGAAAAGGATTACACCACCCTGTGGTAAAGATCCCATGTTCTATCAAGGATCAGAATATCTCTCATGGTTACTCTCAGCAGAATCAGATGAAGAGCTGTGAGTCTGTTTCTTTGGCCAGATGCCGCGTGAAATCATGGGCCAGAAATCTCATGGTTACTCTCAGTAGAATTAGAGGATGAACTCTTGAGCATCTCCTGGACAGTTTCTTAGCAGATAGCTAGTGTATGTGTCCATAAGTTTTTGCTAGAAAAAAGTATATGCTGTCCACAAGGTAAATTTAGCACAATGCTTGTTCTATAATCTAATGGATAAATATTATCTTAATTGTCGACTCTTGCGCAAATCTTTCATTCTCTTTGTTTCATTTGATCTGGGTGTTTGATTAAGCATGAAGGTTAATAAAAACTGTTGATATAATTAAATCTATTGTACCAAAGATACTTTTAGAAGCTAATTGTAGTTAACACGGTGTCAATTTCTATAGAAGTGACTAAAACGGGGACGTTAAAACTGAAGGAGCTTTCTATTGCAAAAATATAATCATTCTTTATGAAAGGGAAGCAGAAGTGTAACATATCCTTTATATAAATAAGGGAAAATGCAAGTGTAACTGTGAGCACGTGATTATTGACTCACCTGAATTACTCCCACAAAGTCAAAATTAAATAATTGTTTTTGTTGTTTGCAATTTTCTGAATTCTTGTGTTATTTTCCTTTTATTTTTTCGCATTTTTGTGCGTTCGTGTTTATATGTCTGAATTAATAGAAAATACAAAAATATGTTCCATACACATTTAGGACTTAATTGTGCAATTAGGAATTAATTGAACCATGTTTGTTTTTTTTTTAAAAAAGAGAGCGAAAATCACAAGATATGTATTTTTGGTAATTTTATCATTTTTGTTCAAAATATATGATTTTGTTTTAATTAATATTTGATCTTGTGTGTTAATTATTGTTAAGGGTTAATTAATATCTTTTTCAAGACAATTTTGGGTTTTACAATTTATTTTTAGAATTTTTGTAATTAGGAATTAAAAAGGAAAAGAAGAACAAATGAAAGAAAAGCACAAAATCGGACCAGGCCCAAGCCAAAGCCAGCCCAAACCTGCCCTCAATCCAAGCCCAAATCCCCGCCCAAACGACATCGTTTGTGTAACGTTCAGTATGAGCCGTTGGATCACATCAATACAACGGTCGAGATCAGCCCTTTCATACCCGTTCCATGTACCAGACCCGTTACCCGGTCTAACCGGACCCCTTGTTTAACCAAACGGCGTCGTCCCCTGCTAAAAAACCGATCCTGGCCGTTGATCTTGGATGATCTAACGGCCCAGGATCATTTCCCCATCCCGTATATAACCTTAATCCCTTACCCCACGCCCCCAACCAAACCCCCTCACCCCCATCGTCTCTCTCTGAAACTCAGAGATGAACCAGCCCAAAACCTAGCCGCCCCTACGCCCCTTCGCCTGAAACCCAACGGCAACGACGCCGCCGACAACCAAGTTAACACCCTAAAGCCATTAGACCACCCTCAATCAAAATCCCTTACCTGTTTTGCTCGAATCAGCCCGCAACTTCTCGAATCTTCAATCGAAGATTCGAGTAAAATTTGAAACTACCCCAACCGGCCCCAAACTCACACCCTGGCACCCCCTGACCTCCCTCGTAACCAAAACACCATTGGCCTGGTTCGAATCTTGCTAGAACCATTCGTACCCCAAAACCGAACCAAGAACCCTAGAAAAACCAAAACTTGGGGTCTGTCCGAAATTGAAGGAGAATTTGGGGTCTAATCGACCTTAGTCAAAGTGTTCTCAGTTGAGAACACTCGATTAAGGTCCGTTCGACCTCAAAAAGGTTTTGAGTCAAAGAGTCGACCTGGGTTCGTCTGAGTTTCTATTTTCAGAGGTATATTTTTTCTCCTTTCTTTCTCATCCTTTTCTTTATATTCTTGTTTTTTGTTATTTGTTTGTGTTTTGTATTGATTTTGTTCTTGACTTTTATTCATCACGTTTCTCCTACTCCATATGACCTTTTTATTTGGTCAAACTTCCCTTTGTTCATCGTTTAGCATATAATAGGCTGTATAATCGATTCGATAAGTTTCGTCGATTAATTAATTTCCTTTTAGTCCCTGTTTTTGTCAAAATGTCACTGAAATCATTTGTCTGTCTGTTTAATTCTGATTGTTGACTGTTCATGGATTATGTGTTGTCAATTATGCAATCGATTAATAAGTTATCGGTGATTAGTCCAGTCTTATTTGTAGTTCGTCAAATGGTTTGATGTCAAATATGTTATATTTTTTATCCTTAGGCTTTTAGCACTGTTAATAATCCCGCATTTTTGCATAAGATTGACGCATTTTGGTATTAATTAGAATTTGGATACTGTTTCGTCCATTCTGAATGAAAGTCGAAATTGGTGCTGAATTTAGTTTTAATATTTCCAATGATTTCAGTTCATTTTGGTAGTTAGTTGTTTCCACTGTTTCAGTGTTGGTTGTAACAAATTTAATTCTGTGATTGATACTAAGGATTGGTTATAGCTGGTCAGGATAGAAATACATAGGGATAACAGGGGCTTTGGGGGGGTCTAATTCAAAAATTGAAATGGTCAGTTAAAGGATTGATAACTTTTGAATTAAAAATGGAAAAGGGAATTGATAAGGGCTGGCTTATTGCCCTTTTGGAGCTGTAAATCAGAAGTAACATGGGTATCATGTTACAAAAGTTAAAGGGGGAATTGATTAGAATATAGTATACCCCATACTATTAAATTAAGAATGGAAAAATGGGTAAGTGAATGATAACATTCCTGTTTAGTGCCCTTTCTGTAAATCAGAGAGAACATGGGGGAAATATTTGTTAAATGCTCTTACAAGCTGGAAAGGTTTAGTTTTTTTTTGAGTGTATAAATTGAGAAGGACTTAGACAGAAAAAAGGGGAGAGAGGATACAATCTGAGAGAGAAATAGAAATTGAGAGCACTAAATAGCACTTTAGAGTTGGAGAAAACAGAATGAAATATAGAAAACACTCTGCATTTCTGATTTCTTTGTTTCAGCTAGGTTTACTGTTCAATTGAGTGTAGTTTCTAATTGTTTCAAATCAGTTTCTGGTTTCCGCTGTGCTGGTGTTGATTGATGTTGTACTGCTGTGCTGACTTTCCTCTCTTTTGTTACTTTAAATTCCAGGTACACATCTGAATCTGCCAATGTAACCTTGCTTTGGAGTCAAAATTTTAAGGAAAATGTGTTTAGATCCTTTCTATTCTGCCTATTTCCTCTTTATCCTGTATTGCATAAGTATGTGTTAGTCTTCATATTAGGTTGTACAGTAGCAGTGATTAGCATTAGACAAATTGGGACTCCTGTTGTTATTTTCTGAATGACTGTGCTGTATCATTTGGACTCCATATCTGGACTGTATTAGTTATAGAACTGGTCTTCCTTTTTGCACTTAACACTTAGATATTGTAGCCGAAGCTAAATAATGCTAATATAATTATTCAGTGGTTATGGCTGTCAGTATATTTCACGTAGCAATGCAGGTGTTTAGTTGTTGAGGCTTTCATGTTTAGCTTTGTAATAACTGTTGTAATTATCAAAACTTTGATAGTGAGACAGTGTTAAGTAATAATACACGGATCTAAAATCAGTAATTAGTTTAAATAATCTCATATTGGTTTGTCAAAAACGATCTCAACTGTTTCTAATGGATTTGGAGTACTGGAAATGTGTAATGATAATTAAAGTTTGAGCTGTTAGTTGTTAATGTTAGTTTAAATGATAGCTTTTAAACTATTGATTTGTTCCAGTGATCGTAAAAAGAACAAGTTCAAAAGAGGTCTGTGTAGCATTTGATTCAATTCCATAATTCAACTAATTTGAAATACTGATTTGTTTTGAGTACTAGTCTACTATTGAACATATGTGGAATAATTTGAAACGAGAGTAGTAAATCTAATTTGTGTATTATTGGCCTTAATAGATAAGGCTGCTGACAGCCCAATCTTTGGACGCTTGATTCTAGTTTAAGACAATTCATGGTTTGGCCAGATCAAGGAATCGATCCCATGACCTCTTTCCCCAAAGACCGACCGGTTGAGGCGATTGGGTCACACAATCTGGGCCGTTTGGGCCTGAGAATAAATAGAAGTTGGGTTAATAATACCCAAATGATAGGCTATGGCTTTCTTCCACATGATAAAATTAGTTATGATTTCCTTTTCTTCTTTTATTCTAGAGATAAATAAATAGCAAACCATAGTCACTTTAAGTTTGAACTTTTAATAAAAATGATGGGACGAGCCTCACCAAATAAAAGGAAGGGCCCTCAATAAAATGCTAAATAAAAATACTTAGAATTCGGAAGGACTGTTTAGTGAATTTCACGGTCTTCCACAAAGATAATAAACGCGTAGTTGCTTTAGGCGCGCATTTTAATAATATTACTTTCCTAACTACGGGTGCACATTTATGTGACCCAAATCCAAATCTCAACGGAGTCGAAATGTGTTTACAACTACAGGTGCACTGGTGCGACGTGGTTCGAGACGCATTTTCACGACGTTGCAATTCTTATAAAAAATAAAACTAAAAGTGGTTTACGAATAAAAGGCACATAAGCTAGCATATATTAAAATCAGATAAAAGCAAATACAACAGTTGAGCGACCGTGCTAGAACCACGGAACTCGGAAATGCCTAACACCTTTTCCCGGGTTAACAGAATTCTTTATCCGGATTTTTGATTCGCGGACTGTAATACAGAGTCAATTTTTTCTTCGATTCGGGATTCAAACCGGTGACTTGGGACACCATAAATCTCCCAAGTGGAGACTCTGAATTAAATAAATAAATCTCGTTTTGATTGTCCTTTAATTGGAAAAACTCCCTTTATTGCACCCTTCGCGGGGTGCGGTAGCGGAAAAATGGAGGTGTGACAGCTCTGGCGACTCTGCTGGGGAATAAAATTACCTAGAACCACTGGTTCAGGGTTCAAGAATTCGAGCTGGGAATAATTGTTGTATTTGGATTATTTATTATCTGATCTTTATTATATGTTGTCTTAAATGTGCTAAATGTTATTTTTTACCGCTTTGATAATTCTTGAACTATGTATATAAAATGTCTTCTCACGCACCCCTCTGAGTCTTCTGAATATGACCTCGGGAATCGCGGATACGCGCCCCATTCTTTGTTGAGATAAAGCCGGTGAGCCTGGGCTCTCGGTGAAGGATTATCAGTCACACATATTTAAGAACGGGGAGGGTCCAGTAGTTAAGCCGGAGAAGTATTGCTCCCGGTACGCTACCCCTTCCAAACTCGAGTTGTCCGCTCGTTTTATGGCCAGTCTAGATACGCCTCACACCCCAGACGATAAACCTAGTATAACAAAACTTCATGCCGGATCCCTAGTAGGAACGTTTATTTGCATCATGTGCATTTGACTTAGGGGACTCAACACATGGGTTGGGTCCGTCTAGGACAAGCGACCTAAAGTGAAAAGACCATCTTGCTGCATCCTGTTTGTTTTATGCATTTATTTGCTTCAGACTTTCATGCTGACCGGCTTCTGAAAATGGGAAATACTAGAAAATTGTGAAAAAAAATAAATAATAAAAAAATATATAGCAGTATAGAGAGATAACTACTCTTTTTTTTAAAAAAGCCAATTCCCAAGTAGTGTCAAAACTCTGCTGAAACTTTGAGAAAATGAAGAGAAAGAAAAGTGTGTTTTTAGTTTAATTTATTTGGAAAAAAAAATAAAAGAAAAGAGTGTTGTTTTCAAATTTAATTTATTTTCCTTGCCCGAACTACGCTGGCTTGATTCTCACTGGATGTGAGATACGTAGGCAACCTCCATCGGGTTCAGCCCACATATTCAAAAAAGGGAGCATAAAATTTCGCATGTGCATAAAAATTTCGTCACATTTTTATCAATTTGTCTCCTAGGCAAGATACTTGAGTTAATTCTTCCAGAGTCTAGCCCTTTAATCATATAAAGTTTGTCCGTTGTCTTATCCAAAAGTCTGTTTGGTGTCATTTCTTTGAGTTAAGATTTGAACCCGATCTCATTCATACAGGTGCAATATGGATTCAGTTAGCAGGAGACCTGACAAGAGGCTGAGAGATGAAGAGCACTCATCGTTTAAAATTGTCGACAAAGTGCCTAGGTTATTGGAGCGATGGTGGAATAACATGGATGGGTTTGAGCAAGGAAAAATCAAAGACCATTTGCAAAACTTGGTAAACATTATGGAGATTGAGACCAAACGACAACTCATCAAAGCTTTGGTTCATTTCTGGGACCCGAAGAATAATGTGTTTCGTCTCAATGGGTTTGAAATGACTCCTACCTTGGAGGAATTCGTTGAATATACCGATCTGGGGTGTAAAAGTCGAACAAAGAGACTTTTGGCTCCCAGGGACGTTACTTGTACTAAGTTCCTTGAGCAGATGTGGATCAGCCACACCGAGATAGCATATGTGGCGCAAGGGCAGGTCCGCCTAGATTTCTTGTATGACAGGTACGGGCATGAAGGGGGGTTCTCAAAATATGGTAAGAAGCTAATTAACAAACAAAACCAACACACATGGCGAGGCCATGGACGAAAAGCATTCATTGTATCTTTCTTGGGGTGCATGGTCTTCCCGAGAGAGGATGGGAAGATCAACATTCGGTTATCTGGGATAGTCACAGCCATGATGAAAAGAAATGATTCCTCCATTCTTCCAATGGTGTTAGCAGATATCTTCCGTACCCTGACTAGGTGCTGGGAAGGAAAAGGTTTCTTTGGAGGGTGCAATCTCCTACTCCAGATATGGTTCATGGATCATCTTTTCCGTCGTCCTTATCAAGTAGACCACCGTACTTGTTGGGGTAATCATGTTCGCCAATATAATGCTAGACTGAAGAGTGAGTTGGAGATCCGCATATTCTCAGAAAGTGTGAATGATTGGAAAGAGCATCTTCACTCCTTAACAGATGACCAGATCACATGGAATTATCCGTGGTTCACCGCAGAACATGTCATCTATAAATCATCTTACCATCCGTTTCTGATTTTGATGGGGCTTCGAGGATATCAACCATATGTTCCCATGAGAGTTCTACGTCAGTTGGGTCACAAGCAGATAGTGCCCCCGGTAAAGATTATGGAAATTTTCATTTGGGAAGCAACATCGGAGGATCCCATTCGTGAAGATTATGCCCAACGTGTTTGGAATGGCATTAAGATACTCGAGTGTGGCACCATGGTGGCAGATCGAGAAAGGGTTGAGTTGAATCTTTCTTATCTTGAGTGGTTCTATAATCAAGATGCTCTCGCAGATAGACCAGGGACAGTTGTAAAGAGCACTGCAGAGTGGGAAGCTGAGATTCGAAACAGAGTTGGGCTAGCTAAGGAAGAGATGAGAAAGGGTTATGAATCTGATGTGGGAGCACTACAATAAGAGCTCGGCATCGTTAAAATGGACAGGGACCTGTTGTATGATGTTCTTGAGAAAGAGAAAGCTCAGTGGGCACGAGAGAGGCGATCACTCAAATCCCAAATTCAAAAGAAGAACACAATCACAACCGCTCAGCAACAAGAAGAAAGAGAAGCACAGTTCAGGGTAGTCCATGATCATAAGCGCATGAGTTACGCTCCACTAATCAAGGGTTTGAGGGATCAATTAGAAGGAGTTGAATCAAGCAAAGAGAGACAGATCACAGAGTTTGAAGTAGAAAGACATCACTACCAGAGTATGATCAATCGGATGGAGGAGGAGTCACTAGAAGTTCGGCGCCAGAAAGATATGACCTTGAACCGCGAGCGTGATGCGCTGGATCTCGCTGAGACCCGTGGTCAGCAAAATCAAGAGTTGCATGTGGCCCAGGAATACGTTAAATGGAAGATCCTCGAGGTAGCCACTTACACCTCAAGAGCATGCAAGAGTTGCCAAGGAATGACACCCGAACGGTTTGCAAAAGTATCATTGAGTGTTGCTCGTCATATATCTGCAGATCTGGAAAGGATATACCGCAATGTTGGGGGTCAGCCACAGGAACAAGAGCCTTGATTACAGTAATGCCAGTGGATTCTACTGCAGATATCGAAGTCGTCTTCTAGTTATCAGTCCTTTTCATCATGCTCTCGTTATTTTGAGTCTTTTGGTGTTTTGAGTCTTGTTGTTTTTCCTTTCTATCCTAAAAATCTGTTTGAGTCAGGCATGGTTTTGTTTATCCTTATGAACTCTCGCTTTTCGAGTCTTGTACCAAAAGAAAATTATATTGAAAATCAATAAATAATATTTTGTAAACCGAAACGTGAAAATAATGCACTAGAACTACGCTCGGTCTGATTCATGCGGGGACATAATACGTAGGCAATCCACATAAGATTCGACCACCATTAAAAAGAAAAAAAAAGGGAATAAAGGGAAAGAAGCAAAATAGTTTGAGAAGCACTTGAAAGGGGCACAGAAATAAAAAGCTGGAATGACGCATTGCAATAAGAAGCAAAGACATAATAGAAATGGTTAAACTGCCTAGGTGCATTACATCCCAACATGCGATAATATATCTGTTAAACTCTGAAAACTAACAACTTTGTTGTCTTCCAGATTTCAAACAGTTAGTTTGTTAAGGCATTCTGGCAGATTGCCGTTACTACACAAGATCGAAAGGACCTATTCCAAAAAGCATGTTTAGTTCAGACAAAAGTGTTGAAGAAGAGAAAACAGAAATGCAAACAATGAAAGAAGAAGTCGACATGTTGAGGAGACAGATAGCAGAAATACATCTGGCCTGGGCTAAAGGACAACCACTACCAATGCTTCCCAATGCTCCTCCTCTCCCATCGACTCCGACTCCGGAACATCCTCCCATTGATCCGTCAACAAGTTATCCAGCACACCAATACTATCAAGGGGAAGCTGTCTATAATCCCCAACCTCCACCACCAAAGCAAATCCCACCACCACCACCACCACCACCACCACCACCAGTTGCTCCTATGTACATGGCTCCTCCACCGGCCATGTTACACAAATCTTTAAGTGAACCCTTGTTTCACACGCAAGAAAACAATTACTATCCACCCGAGCCCACTTTCAAACCTCGTGAACCATACCATTATACCCCTCTTATTGATGTATCTGAAGAGGAAAAATCTCCTAAGAACCTCGAGCAGGAGGAAATGATACGCAAAGTAAAAAGCCTGGAACAATCGTTCCGAAACATGCAAGGTCTTGGAGGACAAGTAAGCATTGCTTATAAAGACCTGTGCTTGTTTCCAGAAGTCCAATTGCTTGTGGGTTTCAAATTGCTGAAGTTTGATCTTTATGATGGTCATGGTGACCTCGTGGTCCATTTGAGGGGGTTTTGTAGCAAAATGAGGGGTGCTGGAGGAAATGATGAATTATTAATGGATTATTTCAGCCAAAGCTTCAGTGGGTCGGCTTTAGAGTGGTATACTAGGCAGGATCACACCCGATAGTATACATGGGATGACTTAGCCCTAGCCTTTGCAAATCATTTTCAGTATAATCTGGAGATTGTTCCCGATCGTCTCTCTTTGACTAAGATTGAAAAGAAACCTGGGGAGAGTTTTAGGGAATATGGATTTCGATGGAGGGAGCAGGCCACGAGGGCCGATCCGCATACGAAAGAGGGTGAGATGGTGGATTATTTTTTGCAGGCTTTAGAGCCTACCTATTACGGCTATCTAGTGTCAGCAGTGGGCAAAACTTTCAATAAAGTCGTCAAGATGGGAAGCATGGTAGAAGAATGGTTGAATTCCAACAAGATTATGAGTTACTCCGCAATAAAAGCAACTACCCAAGCCATCCAGACTGGCACTGGAAGAGTTTTGGGAAAGAAGGGGAAGGAAGAAATTGCCGTGTTGGAGGCGAGGATATGGTCCAGGGATACTTCAACCTATTATCACCAACCCCGTCCACATCACCAAACCTACCCACATACACCATATGGTCTACCCCAACATTACTATCCACCTCCCGCTCCACACTTCTCAATTCACCACGCCCAAACCTATCCTCAACCCCAAGCACCCTGGCGTGCACCCCCTCCACAGAACACCTACCAAACCCAAAGTGCATACCCACCACCCAAAACCTACAGAAATCCCGGCGGAACCGGTTTCCGACCAAACCCTGCTACTAGAAATGACAGATTACAAAAGAAGAAGACTTTCACTCCGCTAGGAGAATATTATACCAGCCTATTCCATAGGTTGAGGCAGCTTGGAATGTTAAACCCAGTTGAGCCAAAAATACCAAACCCGCCCCCGATGAACCTGGACCATTCAGTCAATTGTGAATATTGCTCAAGAACACCGGGTCATGATACAGAGAAGTGTTGGCATCTAAAAACCGCTATTCAGGAACTTATTGATACCAGGAGAATTAAATTACAAGCACCAGAGACTCCCAATATCATACAGAATCCATTACCAACTCATCATGAGGCCCACATGATCGAGTTAGTGCAGAGGGGAGAGTACAAGAAGCCATCGCAAATGGTGATGATGATTAAGGCAAGTGAAGGTAAAGTAAATGGGAAGCTGACTGGTGAAAAGCATTAATCATAGTGGAACAGACGACCGTTGAACCAGTGATGATAGTGAAGCCAGAACGTGTTAAAGTGACTATACCGGGAGCAATTGTTAAACCGGTGTTGGTTGTAAAAGGCATCCGTACAGAACCGGTTATCATTAAACCATCAATCCAGTTGCCTGTGGTTAGTGAAAAGGTTGTCCCGTGGAATTATGATCGGGTGGTTGTGATGTACAGGGGAAAAGAAGTTAAAGAAGAAGTATGCGAAACTCATGGGCTAACTAGATTAGGGAGGTGTTTTGCCCCTGAAGAATTGAGGAAAGTTAAAGCAGCTAGAGACAATCCAGCACCGGTAAAAAGAGCTGTTACTGAAGAGGAGGCTGAAATTTTTTTGAAAAAGATGAAAGCACAGGACTATTCAATCGTGGAACAATTGAGAAAAACCCTGGCGCAGATCTCATTACTGTCTCTATTAATCCATTTGGATGAACATCGCCGGGCGCTGATAAAATTTTTAAATGAAGCCCATATGCCAGACAAGATCACTGTGAATCATCTTGAGAAGATTGCAAACAAAATTTTTGAAGTTAACAGGGTAACATTCTCCGATGACAAGTTGCCGCTAGAAGGAACTGAACATAACAGGGCCCTTTACCTCACAGTGAAGTGCGAGGATTCCGTGGTGACTCGAGTGTTAATTGATAATGGGTCTAGTGCTAACATTTGCCCTCTATCCACTCTAGAAAAGTTGAAGGTTGACAATGAAAGAATTCATAAGAATAGTATCTGTGTACGGGGATTTGATGGCGGAGGGAAAGATACAGTGGGAGATATTGTGCTGGAGCTAACGATAGGACCAGTGGAATTCACAATGGAGTTCCAAGTGCTTGATGTAGTTGTTTCCTACAATCTTTTATTGGGTCGACCTTGGATCCACGCCGCAAAAGCTGTGCCATCTACGCTGCATCAGATGGTCAAATTTGAATGGGATCGGCAGGAGATCGTGGTCCATGGGGAAGACAATTCTTGCAATGCCATTACACCCTTCGAGGAAGCTGAAGATGACAAAGGCCCGTGGGTGTATCAAGTTGTGGACACAGTGCCAGTTGCTAAAATCCTGGAAGGGGAGTATGTTCCTAAGCCAAAGGTAGCCGCTGCAACAGTCATGGTGGCATCTGAGATGACAAGAAATGGATTCTTGCCCGGAAAGGGTTTGGGTGCTTCACTCCAGGGCATCGTACAACCAGTGTCTCTCCCTGGTAATATTGATACTTTCGGGATAGGCTTTAAACCCACTGCTGCTGACATAAGGAGAGCCAGAAAGATGAAAAAGAAAGTGTGGACCCTTCCTAAACCTATTCCTCGCCTCTCCCATTCTTTTGCCCGGCCTGGTACTAAAAAGCGCCCAGCAACAGTGATGCCAAATTCTGTGGTGATAGAGCCTGACAGGGAGCTGATCGAGAGATTTGAAAGGTTGTTTGAGGTAAATATGGTGGGAGCAGGCAAAGGTCCGAGCAAAATTGATGTGCAGTTCGTCGGATCCCAAGACAAGATTAACAATTGGACGGCTACTCCTCTTCCTACTTGTAGGGAGTCTTGGTAGTAGGCTCTGGATTTTTCTTTCTTGTTTTCTGGATTATCCCAGAGTTGTAATCCAATTCTTGTTTTGCTTTGCTTTAGCAAAAGTGTGAAACTCTGTTATCCCGTATTTTAATAAAGAGTGAAAGTTTCCCTTCTTATATTTTGTTTTAATTATGTTTTCTTCTTTTTATTTTCTAAACAGTTCTCTTTATACTGGTTCTAATAACATGGCACACACAACGGATTTTCAACCTAGTCTAAAAGATCAATCTGATTCCGAATTAATTGTACATGAGGTCGATTATGATGATGAATCGGAATACGATAAAGATGAAGCTTTTGAAGAGATAAGCATAGAATTAAGCCAGTTCGAAGAGAAACCCAAGCCCAATTTGAACGACACTGAAGCCGTCAATTTAGGGGATGCCGACAATGCCAGGGAAACTAAGATAAGCATCCACATTGAATGAAACATAAGGGATGAGCTAGTCAAAACACTCATAGAATTCAAAGACGTTTTTGCATGGTCGTATGATGACATGCCAGGTTTAAGCACCGATTTAGTGGTTCACAAATTACCCACTGACCCGGTATGCCCTCCCGTCAAGCAAAAATTGAGAAAGTTCAAAACAAATATGAGTGTGAAGATTAAGGAGGAAATAACTAAGCAATTATACACAAATGTTATTCGGGTCACTAGATATCCAGAATGGTTGGCTAACGTTGTGTCGGTTCCAAAGAAGGACGGGAAGATCAGAGTATGCATTGACTATCACAATCTCAACAAAGCAAGCCCAAAGGATAACTTCCCACTACCCAATAGCCATATCTTAATTGGCAATTGTGCAAAGCGAGAGATTGGGTCTTTCGTGGATTGCTATGCGGGTATCATCAGATTCTGATGGATGAGGAAGATGCAGAGAAGACGACTTTTATCACGCCATGGGGAACTTATTGCTACCTGGTGATGTCGTTTGGTTTGAAGAACGCTGGGGCAACTTACATGCGGGCAATGACTGCTGTGTTTCATTATACGATACACAAAGAAATTGAGGTGTACGTAGATGACGTGATCATAAAATCAAAACATCAGGCCGATCACGTCGGAGATTTGAGGAAGTTTTTCCATAGACTTCGTAGATACAACCTCAAGATTAACCTTGCCAAGTGCGCATTCGGTGTCCCATCAGGAAAATTATTGGGATTCATAGTCAGTCGGCGAGGCATTGAGTTGGAACCGTCAAAGATCAAATCCATCCAAGAATTGCCAGCGCCAAAAAACAAGACCGAAGTGATGAGTCTTCTGGGAAGGTTGAACTACATCAGCCGGTTTATTGCTCAGCTCACATCGACGTGTGAACCTATTTTTAGGCTGTTGAAGAAGGACGCTGCAGTCAAATGGACCGAAGAATGCCAAGACGAGTTTGATAAGATAAAAGGGTATTTGTCAAACCCACCCGTGTTGGTTCCACCTGAACCAGGGAGACCCCTGATTTTTTATCTAACAGTTCTGGAAAACTCGTTTGGCTGTGTATTGGGGCAGCATGACATCACCGGCAGGAAGGAACATGCCATCTATTATCTCAGCAAGAAGTTCACGGTTTATGAAGTTAAGTACACTCATCTTGAGAAGACGTGTTGTGCCCTAACTTGGGTAGCACAGAAGCTAAAGCATTATCTGTCTTCCTACACTACTTATCTCATTTCGCGCTTGGATCCATTAAAGTATATTTTTCTAGAAACCTATGCCCACAGGGAGGTTAGAAAAATGGCAAATATTACTTACGGAGTTCGACATCATCTATGTGACGAGGACAGCTATGAAAGGCCAAGCATTAGCCGATCACTTGGCTGAGAATCCTGTTGATGATGAATACGAACCGTTAAGGACATATTTTCCTGATGAAGAAGTGCTGCATATAGATGAGTTGGAATTGACCAAGGAACCAGGATGTAAACTTTTCTTTGACGGAGCTGCGAATGCAAAAGGAGTTGGGATAGGAGCAATACTTATCTCTGAAACATGACATCATTATCCTGTTACGGCTCAACTACGTTTCTGTTGTACCAACAACATAGCTGAGTATGAAGCATGCATTTTGGGGTTACGATTAGCTGTGGACATGGATGTCCAGGACGTCTTGGTCTTGGGAGACTCGGACCTTCCGGTACATCAGGTTCAAGGTGAATGGGAAACACGGGATTTGAAGCTTATACCATATCGTCAATGTTTGCATGATCTGAATAAGCGATTCCAATCAGTGGAGTTCAGACACATCCCAAGAGTACATAATGAGGTTGCCGATGCTTTGGCTACTTTAGCATCAATGTTGCATCACCCAGACAAAATTCATGTTGACCCGTTGCATATTCAGGTTCGTAATCAGCATGCTTATTGCAACATGATAGAGGAAGAGATGGATGGCGAGCCATGGTTCTATGATGTCAAAGAATACCTCAGGATGGGTATATACCCGGGGCATGCCACCGGAGATAAAAAAGAGCCATTCGGCGGTTGGCAAATGGATTTTTCCTCAGTGGAGGAGTGTTGTACAAAAGAACACCAGATTTGGGTTTGCTGAGATGTATAGATACTGGTCAGGCCACGACAGTGATGACAGAGGTACATGCTGGAGTATGTGGGCCCCATATGAGCGGATATGTATTGGCGAAGAAGATCCTTCGAGCAGGATATTATTGGCTCACTATGGAACGTGACTGCATAAGTTTTGTGCAAAAATGCGATCAATGTCAGATACACGGAGATCTGATTCATCCTCCGCCAAAAGAATTACACGATGTCAGCACCCTGGCCATTTGTTGCATGGGGCATGGATGTCATCGGACCTATTGAGCCGACGGCTTCCAACGGCCATATGTTCATTTTGGTAACCATTGACTATTTCACCAAATGGGTTGAAGCTAAAGCTTTCAAGTCGGTGACCAAGAAGGCAGTGGTGGATTTTGTGCATTCCCATATCATCTGTAGATTTGGAATCCCAAAGGTGATCATCACGGATAACGGTGCCAATCTTAACAGTAGTTTGATGAAAGAAGTATGTCAAGAGTTTAGGATTACACACCGTAATTCCACACCCTATCGTCCCAAAGCGAATGGAGCAGTTGAAGCAGCCAACAAAAACATAAAGAAGATATTGAGGAAGATGGTAGAAGGATCCAGGCAATGGCATGAAAAGTTACCCTTTGCATTGTTGGGTTATCGCACTACTGTTCGTACTTCAGTAGGGGAAACTCCTTATTTGTTGGTATACGGAACTGACGCAGTGATATCGGTGGAAATTGAAATTCTGTCTCTCCAAATTGTCGCTGAAGCTGAAATTAATGACGATGAGTGGGTCAAAACCCGATTGGAGCAATTGAATTTGATTGATGAGAAAAGATTGGAGGCAGTGTGTCATGGCCAATTATATCAAAAGAGGATGGCTTGAGCATATAATAAGAAGGTGCGCCCCAAGAGATTTGAAGTGGGTCAGCAAGTGTTGAAAAGAATTCTGCCACATCAGGCTGAAGCAAAAGGCAGTTCGCCCCGAATTGGCAAGGGCCATATATTGTGACTAAGGTGTTATCCAATGGTGCTCTATGTTTGATAGATGTCGAGGGCAAATGCATCGACATGGCTATTAATTCCGATGAAGTCAAGAGATATTATGTGTAATTTCTTTAATTGTAATTGTTATCTGTTTTGTTTGTTTGTACTCGGCATTTATCGGAGATTGAAATGATGGAGGCAATTTTTCTACTATCCAAACACTTTAACCTTTGTTTCCCCCTTTGAGCCTTACTTATTCTTTCATACCCCTCTCTTGGAATCATTAATAAATAAATAAATGAAAAAAATAATAATAAAATAACAAAAAATAAAGGAAAGGTCACAAGAAACATAAAGGAATCAAGTGACCTACGTTCGACCTGATTCCTCAAGAAGGATACGTAGGCGCCTCACAGCTCGGTCATAGTGTAACAAAAATCAAAGATTCCCCAAGCAAGAAAACTGGGGCAGAAGTTATGTTTTAAATTCTAGAAAAAGTATGATTCCAAGAGTTGTAATGTTTTACCCATTAAAGTTATTTTAAATATTTTTGATATCCTTTTCTTTAGCCCTACACAAAAAAACCATATTGATGTCCAAAAAGACCTCCCGATCAGTATCCGAGAGGTGCCGAGTCATGCAAATGAAAGCCGAGAATAGCACCCTGATTCCCGACTGAATAAGGATCATGAGTTGAAGGAATTGATAGCCAAGGGAATCCCCAGTTGAGAAAGAAAAATAAAATGAGAGAGTCTTATCGGTGAAAACCTTCACGGGCACCATAAGGCGACGAAAGTTGAGAGAAATAAAATGAGAGTCTTACGGTGAAAACCTTTACAGGCACCATAAGGAGATGGGAGTTTGAGAGACATGAGAGAGTCTCATTAGTGAAAACCCCTCGAAAGGCACTATGAGATGGAAAAATAAGATTGTCGGAAAGTATCCGCATTCGGCAAAGAATTGGATGCATGTTTATCCCCAACAATATGAGGCCATCAGAAAGATTGATTGATACAAATAGACTGGGTTGATTAATCCGAAAATGCACAACATGATCATTGGGATTGGTTATACCATTCATATAAGTTCTTTTCCATTTGTTATTTCTCCCCTACATTTGTTCAGAAAGGCTTTTTCTTTTATTTTATTTATTTGTAGTCATAACTTTTCACTTCTTTGTTTAAAGACTTTTTTCTTTAGCAATTTGTTTTTGAAAAGGAATTTTTCAGTGCTTACTACTAGTCGCCAAAACGGTGCCAAGCAAAATGTGAATAGGCACAAGATAAGGCAATAAAATGAAAAGACATTTGTTGTAGGACCAATCGATGGGTTGGTCTAAAGTTTCGGAGGAAGTACGTAGAACAATAGTGGAGGAATCATGTTAATAGTGATTATCGGGAAGAAGGAGCTTCCCTGGCAGATTATCGACCGAGAGGGTCAGACAAAACAGAGAAAAGAAGGAAAAAGAAAAGGGAAAAATCATTCGCAGCAAGAATATCATCCCCAGCAAATAACGACCTTCCCCACCAAGTTTAGGGAGCGCAGAGCAAGGAAAAGAGAAAAGGAAAAACCATCCCCAGCAGGAGTGGCATGACCACTCGCCACGTTTTAAACTAACAACTTTTTCTTTGATTTGAGGCAGGAAAAGGAAAGGTTATTGGTGACGGAAAGACAGGCCACAAAGAAGATTATCAAACTGGGGCAAAAATTTTTCTCTCATTGCAAAAATTTTCTTGAAATCAGATACCCATTTGGGGAAGATGGAAGATAACACAAGTTTTGAAGGAAATCATCCCCAGCAGTTTACGGAAAAGGCGATACAAAGTTTTAGAGAAAGCAATCTTGAGAGAAGCGAGATAACCCGAGTTTTAAGGATAAGTGGTCTTTGAACCAGTGTTATCCCCAGTAGTGCTGAGAGAAGGAAAGCAACAAGTTTTAATGGAGAAAGTTGTATCCCCAGCAGACGGAACAAAAGGATGAGACACGGGACGAAAAAAAGCAAAAGGTCAGTGTCGTCCCAACAGTTTTTAGAAGAATGAAGCACCAATTTGAAGGAAGGAAAATTCCCCGTAAATGTTATCCCCAACAACGTTTAGAGGAACGAAACGCAAGTTTTGAAGGAAGTTTTGAAAGAGGAAAGAAGAAAAGAGATGTCCCATCAGTCTTATCTTCAACAGGGTAATCCCCAGCTAATAACATTTTAATCCCCAGCAATCTTGAGAGCAAAATAAAAGTTTTTAGGGAAGTAGAAAAGAAGGGGAAGAAAGGAGATTTCCCCAACGGCATTACCCCCAGCAAGTAAGTAAATAATTCCAGCAGTATTATCCCCAACAATTGAGAGGGAAGACAACACGAGTTTTGAGAGAAGCAGTTCTGAAAAGAGGTAATTCAGGAAGAAGGAAATGGTTTAAGAAGCAAAAGGAGACGACGGTAGTAGAATAAAGGTAAAATTATTGTTTGAAGACAGGAACCCACCTGAAGAACAAGGGAATATCTTTCAAAATTTAGTAGACAGGAACCCACCTGAAGAACAAGGGAATATCTTTCAAAATTCAGTAAGCAGGAGCCCACCTGAAGAACAAGGGAATATCTTTCAAAATTCAGTAAGCAGGAGCCTACCTGGAGGACAAGGGAATACGTTTCAAGCGCAGCAATTAGGCACCCATCTGAGGAATAAGGGAAGTATAATGCAAGTCTTATCTTTCAAGTTTAATATTCGGTAACATAACGCGCCCAGTTATCAAACTGGGGCAGAATTTCTTTGTCATGTATGGTTGTTGTAAGCAGGATCCCACCTGGAGAACAAGGGAATTCATTTCAAAGTTCAAGCAAGCAGGAGCCCACCTGAAAAACAAGGGAATATCTTTTCAAATGCAGCAAGCAGGCACCCACCTAGAAAACAAGGGAAGTACAATCCGAATTTTAGCCTTTAAATTTCAATATCTGATAACATGATATGCACAGTCAACAGACTGGGGCAGAAATTTTTTATTTGTTTGTCTATTTTGTTGCAAGAAGGAGCCCACCTGAAGAACAAGGGAATACCTTTTCAAGTATCGCAAGCAGGAGCCCACCTGGAAAACAAGGGAATACTTTTTCAAGCATCGCAAGCAGGAGCCCACCTGGAAAGCAAAAGAATACCTTTTCAAGCAGTCGCAAGAAGGAGCCCACCTGGAAAACAAGGGAATACTTTTTCAAGCATCGCAAGCAGGAGCCCACCTGGAAAGCAAGGGAATACCTTTTCAAGCAATCGCAAGCAGGAGCCCACCTGAAAAATAAGGGAATACCCTGTTAAGCATCGCAAGCAGGAGCCCACCTGAAAAATGGACACATATTTCAAATTGTAGTAATCGAGCATCAACAAGAGGAATGGCAAAACATCATCAATGCAACAACAAGAATTTCATTGGAAGAACACAAGATACAAGTTCAAAGCATGAAGAACAAGTTGAAGATATAGATAAGATTTTTACAATCCATAGACTATAATTTAGTATAGCTTGTTATTTTTCTTTTAGCATGGTGTAATAAGGAGGTCAGTGAGCAGTAACAACATGCAACAACAGTAACAACAAATGGCAATCCCATGGTAGTCCCAGCTACCAAAGCTTCCCGAACTATATTGACCCGATTCCCTTTTAGCCAGGGATATGTAGGATACCTTTTGAAGCAAAGGCTCGGTCAAATCTTTCAAAAATGCTTCACACGGAGTACTCAAATGGGCAAAAATCGCTCGTATTTGCTCCTTTATCTTTGCACGAAAACGCTTCGTGTTTACGAGAAAAGAGAGGCAGCTGTGAGCATGTGATTTTTGCCTCACATGAATTACTCCAACAAAATCAAAATAAAATAATTATTTTTGTTGTTTGCAATTTTCTGAATTCTTGTGTTATTTTCCTGTTATTTTTTCGCATTTTTGTGCGTTCGTGTTTGTATGCCTGAATTAAGAGAAAATACAAATATATATATTGCATACACATTTAGGACTTAATTGTGCACTTAGGAATTAATTGAACCATATTTTTTTTAAAAAGAGCGAAAATCACAAGATATGTATTTTTGGTAATTTTATCATTTTTGTTCAAATTATATGATTTTGTTTTAATTAATATTTAATCTTGTGTGTTAATTATTGTTAAGGATTAATTAATATATTTTTCAAGACAATTTTGGGTTTTACAATTTATTTTTTGAATTTTTGTAATTAGGAATTAAAAAGGAAAAGAAGAAAAAATGAAAGAAAAGAACAAAATCGGACCAGGCCCAAGCCAAAGCCAACCCAAACCTGCCCTCAATCCAGCCCAAATCCCCGCCCAAACGACATCGTTTGTGTAACGTTCAGTATGAGCCATTGGATCACATCAATCCAACGGTCGAGATCAACCCTTTCATACCCGTTCCATGTACCAGACCCGTTAGCCGGTCTAACCGGACCCCCTATTTAACCAAACGGTGCCATCCCCTGCTAAAAAAATGATCCTGGCCGTTGATCTTGGATGATCTAACGGCCCAGGATTATTTTCCCATCCCGTATATGGCCTTAATCCCTTACCCCATGCCCCCAACCAAACCCCCTCACCCCCATCGTCTCCTCTGAAACTCAGAGACGAACCAGCCCAAAACCTAGCCGCACCTATGCCCCTTCGCCTGAAACCCGGCGGCAACAACGCCTCCGGCAACCAAGTTAACACCCTAAAGCCATTAGACCACCCTCAATCCAAATCCCTTACTTGTTTTGCTCGAATCGGCCTGCAACTTCTCGAATCTTCAATCGAAGATTCGAGTAAAATTTGAAACTACCCCAACTGGCCCCAAACTCACACCCAGGCACCCCCTGACCTCCCTCATTTCCAAAACACCATTGGCCTGGTTCGAATCTTGCTAGAACCATTTGAACCCCAAAACCGAACCAAGAACCCTAGAAAAACCAAAACTTGGGGTCTGTCCAAAATTGAAGGAGAATTTGGGGTCTAATCGACCTTAGTCAAAGTATTCTCAGTTGAGAACACTCGATTAAGGTCCGTTCGACCTCCAAAAGGTTTTGAGTCAAGAGTCGACCTGGGTTCGTTTGAGTTTCTGTTTTCAGAGGTATATTTTTTCTCCTTTCTTTCTCATCCTTTTCTTTATATTCTTGTTTATTGTTATTTGTTTGTGTTTTGTATTGATTTTGTTCTTGACTTTTATTCATCACGTTTCTCCTACTACATATGACCTTTTTATTTGGTCAAACTTCCTTTTGTTCATCGTTTAGCATATAATAGGCTGTGTAATCGATTCGATAAGTTTCGTCGATTAATTAGTTTCCTTTTAGTCCCTGTTTTTGTCAAAATGCCACTGAAATCATTTGTCTGTCTGTTTAATTCTGATTATTGGCTGTTCATGGATTATGTGTTGTCAATTATGCAATCGATTAGTAAGTTATCGTCGATTAGTCCAGTCTTATTTGTTGTTCGTCAAATGGTTTGATGTCGAATATGTTATATTTTGTATCCTTAGGCTTTTAGCACTGTTAATAATCCTGCATTTTTGCATAAGATTGACACATTTTGGTATTAATTCGAATTTGGATACTGTTTCGTCCATTCTGAATGAAAGTCGAAATTGGTGCTGAATTTAGTTTTAATATTTCCAATGATTTCAGTTCATTTTGGTAGTTAGTTGTTTCCACTGTTTCAGTGTTGGTTGTAACAAATTTAATTTTGTGATTGATACTAAGGATTGGTTATAGCTGGT